>JAOYRR010000569.1:0-98034 GCA_038994665.1 Podotricha telesiphe
GTTATAGTCGAATTTCACTTATGATTCACTGTATCACAAAATTCTATAGAATTAAACAGTAGAATTGCTTTACGATGTGTTTAAATAAACAATATATGGCATTCGCATTACCAGCGTCTGCTGAATAAAATCGCAATAAATAAATATAAAGTCGGGAGTCGCGTTTGCAACAAACTTCCGACTAAGTTATTTAATAACTTCGCTGACCGTCGACTACGACAATATGGAAATGACATCTACAGTGGAACATATCAATATTAATAATTTTGTATTATTTGATACTTTTTTATATGAAGTCAGAGAGAACCTAGTGTTACAAAACGAGTGAAAACGAGAATGTAAAAGAATATCTAGAGAAATTTTTCGTTAATAGAGGCTATCGTGGCGCAGTGGGACAACGCCTGGCTAAAATCGCGACTGATTGTGATTTTGATTCTCACTTAGGGGAATGATAAGATTTAAATTATTTTCATTGGCCCAATATGGTGAACATGAACAAGTGCAGCATTGAGTTCCACCAATCAACATGCAATATCTCGAAAATGGGCGGAAAGCGAGAACTGAGAGTCTGGACAGTATAAATAAACAAAGATTTAATGAAAATGCACATATATACTTTTCTTGGTTTATTAAACACTATAATAATTTTTTAATGTTATGCTCAAATTAAGCGCATATATATACTTTAATCTTTCACATAATACAGGAGAGACTATACTCAGTAAGTAAGTCCCTTACATCCGAAATTTTCGCACATTGTAGTGATTTTCTAAGTAGATAATAGAATTGGAGTACAATTCTATTGTCTACTCAGAAATATTATTTTGTCTAACTGGACTAAAAAATATTTAATAAAATTAATATTTTAATGTGAAGATGATTCAAATTGAATTTTGAATCGAATTTCACTAACAAAATGATTGAGATCTAAAACTAATATTTTGACGTCAATACTTCTTTACTATTACCCATATTTTTATTATAGAAAATATTTAACTTTTAAATATAATAAATTATAAGCTTTTATATAATATAAACTATAATATTTATTAAGTTTCACTATAACTATAATGTTTATTAAGTTTCACTTATTAATATAAAAAACTGTGTAATTATCACAAAGCCGATTGCTGCGTCATCACATTTTAGATTGATATTTCTATATTGACATAGCCACGACTTAAAATCAGACCTTTAAATATAATTATTTTTCCAACTGCCAGCCAATGTTTTATATATGTTCCAATAATGGACTATTCCAGTATCATAGTACTAAAATGAACATCTTAGTAACTAACTCGACCAAGTTGACCGCGCTATAGTGAACAATTTCAATTATTTCGTCACAGAATGCCACCTCTTCGGGCTTAGTATCGGTGCTCTCAGTCTAAGTCCAGGTTTTAATCCGCACCTAAGAAGCCGAATTATAGGATCCGATTTAGATACTTACCGCCTTCATTGCTCCCCAAACCGAGGGGGGTTTGGTTCTTACCCCACCTCCGTCTTAACGACAGATACGACAGCTACCTATTGAAATTGAGCTGTAGTTGAAATTGATTGAACTTTACGTATTTAATGTTTACTTTGACCTCTTTTAGTTATTTTAATAGATATTTGTATTTGCTTTAATTAACTATATCATTATTTGTTTCAATAGTCTAGAGCAATATAATAAAAAAAATATTGGTTTAATTTGAGAATCGTATTTTTTTGAGATGGTTGCTGAAACCCACGTAATAATATATTAAAATTCCTAATTGCTTATATTTACTTCCCTAAAATGTATTATTTGTCAACAAATTTAAATCAAACGACGAGTTTGCGACGAGTATGTTTTTGTTGTTTCATTTAGTCTTATCCGTACTATATAAAGACTACTTTAAAATATTTTAAAACACTAATTACGTACTCGTACATATTCCACTTAAACGATTATTCATTCAAAATCAGATATTCAAAAGCGGAAGTTTAATCAAAGTTAGAGAGGGCTTTTACACATAATATGTTTTAAACAAACAAAACGATGCTTCATATTATAATAGTTTCTTGATTATAAATGATGTTAATGAATCTCTTTAAATTAAATCTAATTATCTCTGAATTTAATTAATCTGTTTTAATTTAACCAAATGAAATTTATATTTTTATATTTAATTATAAATAATTATGAAATATACAATTTGTTCATTTTCTTTATTTACGTATTTGGTCCTATTTTACAAGATAGGCAGAGAGAGCACTCCGTTGAGATACTCCGCTTTCTACTTTCTTGTCTATTTCTTAGATACTGCGCATTAGAATCTAACTTGATTTTATAACGTGCAAATTCAATTTTCATATTTTTGTACCTATTATTGATAAAAATGGATCATTAAATGTTGCTAAGCGCAAAACCCCAAAAAGGCTGAATCGATTACGTAATGAAAAATGCGAGGCAAATAGTAAAACAACAATTTTATTTTCCCATACAAACCAGCTTTGCCCAGCTGTCAAATATTTTGACAGCAATCATAACAAAACCAAAGGCGCGTAAGGACTATCTTTGCGTAAGCCTTCAAGTTGAATAGAGGTTGCATGTGATTAATGGAAATAACATAATGATATATATAATATATAACATAATATTTTGTGAAAAAATATGTAATTTTACTAAATGATGACCTGTAATAGTAAATAATATGAAGGACAATAAGTGATAAGAACAAAAGCGTTGGTGCAGTATTTTGGATGGAAAGATGATGCATGGACTTAGATTCCTTAAAAGCAAAGCTAACTGTCATCATTTCTTCCTCGGTGCGTAGCATTTTATTGGATGTTATTAAATTCACTTCTTTCGAAAATTAATTGTGTGTTTGCTGATGTTGAGATCCATGTCGCTTATCAGAGTAAAAATCAAATATGGGTCGATGAACTAGAAATGCTACAAATTTAAGCAAATTTTTAAAATAAACGGACGTCACAGCAAGGTTCAGAGCGAAATGAAACCGACTAGGATATTTAAATCATGTGCATCAAGTCGTTTTGAAACAACTTTCAGTGTTTTCAGAACTAGACCAAACTCTGTTCAATGACAATACTTCAAGCATATTACATTTTAAGTCCTCAGCGTAAATATGCTCAAGAACCCATTACTTATGTTCATCATTATGTCATGTACATTACATGCCACATGTAATCCTAAGCGGATAGTAACCAAAAAGCAATTATTCCCTGGCCCAATCACCCATTGATACGCGCATTGACAGCAAGTATCTTCTTTTTAGTAACAAGTATTTTTTTTTACCTAGAGAAATCATAGTACCATGGGTACTATGATTTCTCTAGGTAAAAAAAAATTCTAAAGAAATAGGGCAGAACATGGTCTGCCGGGACAGCTAGTAAAAATATAATTAAAATTATTATAAATAGCTTTGTGCATTATATTATAAATTGCATTAATAGCAACGTGCCGGAAAATATTTCGCCTCTTTCTTATATAATATTATGCAGTTGAAAAATTATGAAGGTGTTGTAGTAATACTATATTGTAGTAATTAAAGTTTGTATAGAGAGGAACTGCAGAACACACTGCACACACACGGTACAAAGCCAACGCGTATTTATGCATTAAGGTGTCTAATGGTACTGTTAATTCTATACATATATACTTATAATAAAAAATAGGAATATAACCTGATGTGAACGACATACTCTTAACTTAATTTTTTTTTTTTTGAGATTATTGATTCGAGAGATTTTATAGCAACAGGCAAATGTTAAAAAAGATATCTAGAACGGTATATAAATATCACTAAGTACTTTGTAACTACTCGCAAATATTATAGATAGCTGACGATAGCATTCGTGAACATATAAACATATACTTAAAATATATGTATATTAACATATATGTTATATTTCATCAATTCAGTATAAAGACGTAAAATAATTTAAAATAAAATGATTTTTGGCGGAATTCTTAATTAAGTGATCATTAACCCCGAGTCGTCTTAAATTTACACGCGACATGATCCGAGCCCTTAAAACGGCATTCTTAATTAACGTATGTGTGTTTACAGACTGTATCTTGACAACAGCTTTATTAGGAAGCTGATTAATTTATGTACTACCTTACATGTAGCATTAGATAGTCGTAAAAATGAATTAATAGGTTAGAAAAATATTTAATTTATTGTTACTACTGTACTAGATTAAACTAGAAACTGTCATAGCTTTAGCGGTTTCTTTAAAACACACTCGATTATTTGACGGTGACGTTAGTATTATCTTTACAGTGAAGAAAAGACAACCGATGAATACAAAGATATTTTTTTATATATTTCTAAATATGTATTGAAATAAATAAATCCACAGTGGCGCAGTGGGACAGCGTCTGTAAACGTGATTGGTTGTGAGTTCGATTTCCACTTGGGGGTTTGATTATATTTAATTGAATTATATTTCTCTGCTCTAATAAGACAAAACTAGAACGAGGTTGAGTTCCGCCATCAACATTAGTAGAGAACGGAGTATCTTGACATTTTGTTCTCTCTGGCTACTCTGTTACGCGGGAAAAAGTGTAAATCGTTAGACAAAGCGTAATATTAGATGAATAGAAACTGTCACTATTTGTTGTACCAAGTTTGTGAAATGCGTGAAATTTCATATACAACTAGCTAAATTCACTTCAAAATGCAAAGCTATGATACAAGGCTTACTTAAATTTGCCTTTATAAAAAAAGAATATTAAATATTTGATCTAATATATATTTTTTTAGATATAAAATTCCTTTGTTGAAATTCGAACGGTTCCTTTGGGTAAATCGTTAGTTAATAATTCTTTCATACAACATCGAACAACGTGTTGCACAATTTTTTCCATAGGTATAAATAATAGTTTGCGGATTAGAAGTCGAAACCTAGTAATATTGTAGACTGTCTTAAATAATATAAAATTCTATAAAAAAGCTTGTTTTGTAAATTTATTAAATAATTAAATAAAAAAGGTTAAACTGATTGTGGGTAATTTATTTATCTGAAAGGCAAAGAAATTTGCATGTATATATATATACATATTCACAACAATTCTGTTTGTAGCTGTGCTGCAATTAAATTAATTGAGTAATATGTAAACTGTTTGATATTTTATCAAACATTTAAGGATGTTCTATCATTAAAGACATTAGTGATTTTATCTTCTCTTACATCTGCATTCACTACAATAAGCATAAGCCAGAGAGCTAAATGAAAATCTATTAGAAAATTTTCATAAAATATGTACCCATATAGTTAAGATGAGAAAGTAAACGAATTACAACCTCTTACCCTCAACTCCCTTAGCGGCAATAATAAGCAGTAATTATTCAGATTTCAAGCCCCTACGCTTCGTTAGTGTGCAACTTCGGTAAGGTCACGCTCACTCCCCTGGTACCCTTTAATTCTACGAAGTAGAACTTTTTCATTTTCATACATTTATGATCCATATATTACAAGGCGTACATTAGTTTTTTAAAAGGATGAAAGGTCCTGACTGTTCGTTACTATGAAATGAAGGTCAAAAAATAATAATTTGCAGTTCAAAACTTCTATATAAAGAAGAAAAAAGTAAATGTACTCTATTCTTTTTCTTTTCAAAATTCGTTCTAAACAATGATTTTGTGATTTTAACAAGTAAGTAAGTACCTCATACCATAAATTTAATGTTTTTTATCAATCTTTAAAATGTAAGTTACACGCTTGGGATATTTAAAAACATTTTTAAAAAACGTATAAAAAAGTGAACGCTGAAAGGTGGACTTCGAACCCGCGCCTCTATGAAACCGTCCAAGCGCTCTGATCGCTAAGCTATGCGTTCTGGAACGAAGAAAATGTCAATAAGTTAAATTGTAATTAGTTTTTTTAATCTTCTTTTCATATTTGAATCCATCGCATCCGTTTTGTGTCCTAAATCTCGTTATATTCTATGGTAAGGTAAATATTATTAGGAAGAATTTTTATTTTAAACCGATTATGCATTAGAAGTGTTCATATAAAAATATATTAGAAGAATGTTAATATAGCTTAAAATCTGTCATACATACATAATATTGTGTCCGACTAACATAAAATTGTTGATATACCATATAAATACTGACATATACTATTGTATATTCAATGAGTAAAAAGATGGCCTAAAACTCTTGGCAGGATGTCGTGAAGCAGGACATGGGACCCAAAGGACTGTTTTTTGCAAACGTATAAGTCGATCGTGTAGAAATTTAAGTGTAAAAACAAACCCTTGAAATAAACGCGAAAACGGAGTTGTTGTCCGACAACAGAAATATATAAAGAGTTAATGAGATAATAAAGTATTTATATGAGTTTCCGTAAAATCATTTTATTTGTTTCGTTCATTGTCAACAATAATTAAATTTACGTATAATAATTTCACAGCAGATCATCAAAAGGTAGTTCAATTAAGTCATTACGCCTTTTATTAACCAACAAACAGATAATTCATTAATTGTATCAAAAAATAAGTGAAAATATAAAACTCCGCTATCAGTAGATAGCAGGCTCGCAAATTAAAACGAGCAAACATGGACTTAGCCGTTCTATTTTAATTGGCTTTTATAAGCGAAAACGGATGATTAATGAGAACGGTAACAAAAAGTTGTATATAACATTCTACGAGTTAAAATTTTATCACAAAGTACCGCGGTTGCACTTGAAAATATGTTGACATTCGAGGTTAAATTTTTCAAAAATTAATATTCTATTCACGAAAGCGAAGATTAACGAAGTTATTGTCGCCGTTACTTGATTTTTAAAAAAAATTGGAAATGAGTCTGTTTTTAAATTTTAACCAGCCATTGTTCTTTTGCTCTCGAATTTTTAGAAACGATTAATAGCAATTTTGGCTGTTGAATTTTTATGGAGCAATAACATTGTAAACATACGTTTATGTGGTACCGTTATTATATTTTTTCTAATTATATAAATATCATATTAGATGCTAAGTAAAGTACAGAAATATTTTTAAATAATATTACATAATATTTTAAACTGTGGAACATAATTATAACATCTTGTAACGATTATAATTACATTAGTATAAAAGTGTCGCAGTTATTAACGCCCGCGTCACAAGTTTCGTTTCTTATAGTTACAGTATAAGATATATCAATAGTAGTACAGAGTATATAAGCTACATAAAATCCAAAAAAAAAACTATAGAATTAAATATAACAGAAATAAATAAATAGATATCATACAATAAAAAACACGTGTTAAACATTATTAAAAATCATACTTGAAAATGCGTGTGTGAGTGTGTGTATGCGTGTCTGTATGTGTGAAGATAAAAGATGAGAAGTTAAAAGATAAATATTTAAATTCTTATTCTTATATTGTTGTATAGAATAGGGCTCAAATAATGGAATTCAATTCAAACAGCTCTTATAGCGCAATTCTATTTGACAGATATTATCAGATCTGCGTTTACCGGACGTAAACTGTGAATCTATGCTTTCGTAAAACAGAACAAAGGACAAACAGTTGCCGATCCGTTAACACTACACATCTCTTATAACTCTGTTGTGGAGAAGCGAACAGGCTTAAACATTTTTAACATTTTAAAGTGTTAATCACACATTTAGGATATTGAAAAACATATTTTGAGAACACGTATAAAAATTTGAACGCAGCAAGATTCAAACCCGCGCCTCTTTGAAACCATCCAAGCACTCCGATCGCTAAGCCGGTTCTACATCCGGCTACGTCGAAATTTTTATACGCTTATTACAACTTATTTTTGTTGTTAGCATCTCTGTAGAAAGATTTTTACAAATTTAGTTTTCAGGCTTAGTAATAACCTTTAAAACACACCTTTAAACTCTTTCCAGGAGCGAAGCTGCTTTTACCATCCCATTTACTGATTTTGCACCATCCCATCTGGTATGCAATAAGAAAGTATTGACTGTTCAATAGCGTAGTAGACTATTATCAAAATTTCAATAGTTGCGCCAGATCTTAGCTTCTTAAAGGTGTACACACATTTTTGTAAGCGGGAAGCCATAACTAGAATATAATTCTTCCAGGTAAGATTTTCATCATTAAGAACACCGAGATGATTCAATTGTTCTGCCGCAGTAACAGTCCTTGCGCAGTACAAAGGGGCATTTGTGGGCAATAGTGGAAAGCAATAATGGAAAATCATTTTTGTTCCAAAGAACGTTTGTGGCTAAAAGTTATAAATTGAGTTTTATGCACATTTAAAGTCAACATGTTACAGGATAACCAATTCATTAAAATAGGAAGAGCTTTTTACTATACTCGCGAATATTTATCCAACTGTTACCATGAACAAGTAACAGTTGCGGTATCATCTGCATATGAGATGATTTTGCAGTTTGGAACTTTAAGATTGCAAGGTTCATTGACAAAAGAGACTGTCAACACACTGCCCTTAGGGACTCCGCACGACCTACCATTAATTGTAACAGTTTGAGTTATGTCAGATACATAGCTCTTAAAGAAGTCATAAGCAGTTCCCCTGAGACCTATACTTTTTAATTTATTATGCAGAAGTGGTAGAGACACTGTGTCAAACTTTAGAAATGTCTAGGAAAATACAAAGTCTTTCTTTTTTTTTTATCAGTACTTTGAATTATATTGTGCGTAAAATATTGAATTTATACTAACACGTACTATGTACCCTTAGAATTATTCTGTATTACGAAACATAACTAATTAGTTCACTTCGAAACATAAACCAAAGAAAGGTCAGATAGCAATTACTTTATATAGAAACGTAGAAAACACTAAGAATATAGAAACACAAGATAATTAAATGGTCACAAAGCTAATCTAGACAAAATCCTTCTTTGAAATCTGAGCTTGTTCTGGGCTTGGATAGAAACTGTATTTATACTGCAATTAATTTAAATTCTTTCAATAAATCTTGTCAATATTTATAGAAAGAATTTTTCATTTTATGATAAAATTTTACTTACTTAAATACAATAAAATATCTTTAGGTTATATTATATTATAGCTTCTTACTACAAAATCCAGTCAGACAAAGCACAGCGCTAAGTTGCGCTTCTTAAACGCTAGCTTTAGAATAAATTTATATGTCACAATGCTCATTATATCTAACCCATAACTACAAGGTATACGTGTTAATCCTTAAATAATGTATATTACCAAAGTGTGTGGATAAACTAAATAGGTAGCTAAACTACTGCCAAATATATAAGTAACTAAACTTTTTTATTATCTAGCTTTTTAACCAGGGTAGGACTGGGGGTATCATTAATAGAACACCTGATGTAGAGCAATAATAAACTAAAAGTAATAAAAAAGTAATTAATCTACTTAGCATGATAAGCGTTGTCCATTAATATACAAACTACAAACTATAATTATTAATGAAAGTATAATTATTAATAAAAGTTGCATTAGTAAAAACTGCTTAAGACGGTGGCCAGTTTTCGTTATGTAATAAAAACCATTCACTAAATCGGCGCGTGAAACAACGTCTGAATGTAAGCGCAATGGTTTGATTCCCTCTCGACTAAAGAGTTATAATTATATTGTTTGGATATTTTCTCCGTAGTAAGTTCAATGTTAACATAAAATTGGCAGTTCATGGAAGTAATATGTCAAATACTTGCTCATGCCATAAATATAATAAATAGAAAAAAAATGTTTATTATTCGTAACATTTGTTACTATTACAGCGTGTTAGTTTAATACATGAATATGAAATATATAAAGCTTTTTCAAAGTCTCCATTGGCTGCAATACAGACATTTAAACATTGAGGCTAATTATAAATAGCTACACGCACTTTTTCTATAGGAAAATTATTCACTGCCAATCGTATATTTATCGTAATCGTATATGGATTGTTTAAGGGACTCCAAATTAGGTGTATGCGAGCCTTACTTTCTAAAACTGATCATAAATCATAATCCAGTGAATTAAGATCAGGACTACATGACGGCCAGTCTGCAGCTCTGATGAAGCGAACTTCATTCATCATCTTTAGGGATTTTATACAGTTTCTTATACGTGTCCATCATGGAGTCCAATCAAGAGCTAATTCTAAAATAGAAATTTTATTAGACGAGCGAGCCTTCTTTCACAAACTCGATCGATCGTTTGCTGGTTGTTGATTTTTCTTGTCTTTTAAAAAAAATATTGTATTTTTATCTTCAATTGTCTGTATATCAAAACATATACTGAAAATATAAAAAGGAATTCAGTATAACTTTAGTGTGATTTCATAAATTACTTATATAGAAATTTATGAAACATGGTGAAAATTTAAAGGGCCAAATTGTAAATTTTGATAAAATTTTTTGTGTCCCAAATAATAACAAATTCTCAGGTTACATTTTATATTAGGAATACAAAATATATCACAATTAATAGTAATTTCGTCACATTTAAGACTCTAGACGTGCTACGTTAATACTCTCATATAGAATATTTGAAACGGTATTCATAGCAATGGTTAGTTGCAATCAGCTTTGTTTATTCCTGCACTTCATTACCGCACAAAAACGTAAGTTGCCTCGTTTCCTGACCGACACAAAGGTACTTTAATGAACGAACTTCCTCTGCGTTCTCGTGTGGACTGTGAAGACGTCGACTGTGGTGATTATTTTATATCAGACTACACTTAATATTCTACTGTAAGCTCAGTTTTAATTAACAAATTTTGAAAATAATACTATGTATGTATATATATATTGATGTATATACAGACAAGGTAAATGAGCATTTTATATAGGGGCAATCGTGCAGTGGGACAACGTGCAACAAACAACAACTACAAGCTAGCTGGACGCAGACTCGAGGAATAATAATGTGTTTATTATGTCTATTTCCTCGCTGTAGTAAGACAAAACTCGATATCAAGACCCAAACCTCAAAATAACGTTTTTAATTGACATGAAAAGCAAAGGTTCTCTCTGCGAACCCAAGTTATGCGAGAAAAAACTTAAAGCTAGAAGAGATATAGATATAGAATTAACATATTATTTAAAGTGCCATTTTTGTATTGGGTATCATGTTTTATCAAATCTGCTGAAAAATCTGTAGTTGTAATATAAACATCCCTTCGGAGAGAATTTAAGTGAGACACGTTCCAACTATACCACGAAGGAGATTATAATAATATAATATAAAGTAATAACAAGTTATTTTATATTCTTATAGAAAGATAATTCCGTATTTTCACTTTCTATGAACATTTTAATATTAAGCCAATATACAGTGTGATTGATAATATCAAATACTATTAGCTTATCTCTAGTCACAAAAACATAATATACAAAATACAAAATTCTATACGATATAAAAACATTTCAATCTATCATAGTACTGTAGATCTAAGTCTTTTCGGTCTCAGCAACGGTGAGAGCAAACATCATGATTATCCTTTCAAGTTATTGCTTAAAGGAACAAAACACTTGATCTCTGTAGCAGAAAACAGGTAACAAGCGTCTGCCCATCTCTTTTGTATCACTATAGCATTAGTTGCGCTTACTGTCCACTGGAGATCGAAAGCTATGTTCTAGAATATTCTAGTTCTGAAATTATTATAGAAAACAATAATATCTATACATCTCTCCCTCCTCTCCCTCTTACATGGTCTTCAGAGGGTCTTCATCCTTTACTACCGATTTTATATTTTCAAGGCCAACCGAGGTTTCTCGCTACAACTTTTACCATTTTCGTATCATAGACTTCTATCGTCACTCAATAACTCATAGTGTCAAATCACCTCACCACGTCTTTTTTTATTTATCTTTTTCGCTATTTATGCAAGGTTTGTAATAATATTAAAAAAATTGTAATAATATAATATAAAAAAGTTGTAATCTTGACCACTATGATATTAATTCATTAGAATTTTCTCGTATTACCTACTGTGTAAAATTTAAAGCACTAATATTTATAAGTCTAATATTTATGGAAGCAAAAGAAAAATAAATAAAATATAGATACTGTCTTCTACTAGTAAATGTTTAATATTTTATATCAAAGATTCTGTCTCGTCTCACTTTTAAAAGTTATATCTTAAAAAATTTTATATAAGAATTAAATCGAGCTAAGAGGCTATTTAAATTCGTTTTCTAATTAATTTACATATAAATGAAGTCAAACAAATATTAATGAATATAAGCAAATACTTTTAAAATATACTAGAGAAGGGTGTTCTTTCTAAGTTTACAGTTTATAAAACGATGTCCATACATATATTATTAATGACTCTCATATAAATAAAACTAACTTGGTTCGTGATTTGGATATTTTATTAGGTAGCAAATTACTAATAAATGAGCATATAATTACATCGTAAGCAAAGCTTACAAGATATTAAGTTTTGTTATTCGTTCAAGTAGACCGTTCAATGATGTTAATTGTTTAACAAGTACATATCAAGCCTAGTAGCGAGTATCTTAGAGTACGGTAGTTTTGTTTAGGAATCCTTATTAATATTTAAATATATTGACAGTACCGAGTCAATACAAGCAAAGTTTATTAGACAACTGAATTTTAAAACATATAATAATTTGGAGTCCTACAAAGAAATACCATCATATTAATTTAGTAGTTAATCTTCGTGAAATACTGGACATGACGCTACTACATTCTCTTCTATCGTGAAATGTGATAGCTGGACCTGAACTATCTTTGCGTCCTTTCATAGACCTTGTGTTCCTTTATTGTATAACAAAAATATTCTCATATTGATTGATTCTTTATGACAGCAAGTTATAAAGTTTAATCTCTTTTACTTTGATACTACACATATAGACATAGGAGGATTTGAATATCTTTTATTTTTTTTATTTTATTTACGCATTGTTGTTGCAATATTTTTATAACAGGTAAGATCTTAATGTTGTATAGATCTGCACTTAAAATTAGTATTTATTTTCATAAAAGTGTTCTATGTACTTTAATTATGTAATAATAAAATAAACTGAACGACTCTTATTTATTAAAAGTTAAATAATTTTAATTGAAAATAATGTCTGACTAACAAAATTGTTAATTATATAAAACTAAATTAGAAGAGTGTGAAATGAATACAACAAGTGCTATTCTCGTTTGCAGTAGTGTACCTACTCCAGTGGTAGTCGCCCTTAGATGGAGCTAAGCATAATTAAAACGACGCTTTGTGCAGCATCCACAGCTTCCTCTTATAGTGCTGTAGCTTCTAAATCCTGTAATTACAAGTAGGCATCAGTTACCTTTTGATGAGTTGTGAATTATTGCGTAGATGAGATTGCAATATACGTGTGTATGAATTATTTTTTATACACAATAAAACAGATACTATGTGTATGAAAACTGTTTTGAAATAAATTTCATTTAAAATTCTGAACAAAGCAGGATATAATTTTGCCCGTATCCAAATGTCGACTTTTCTATTTACTAAGTTTACATGTATTGAATTGCGTATAATAAATAAAATTATTTTAATCCTGTGAACAATACCAAATTATTAAAACTTTTTTGTAGCGTTAAACTACAATACATAATAGATGCATGTGATTTAAGAAGCATTTTGTATTTCCAGTTTTTGATCAGCAATTTCTTGTATTTTTTTTTTATTTTTTTTAATTACCCCAAAAGAAACGTACAATGTACTTTTATAGTAAAAAAAATATTGTATTTACTATGGAGACGACATTTCTTTAACTTTCCAGAAGTCCAATACTCGGAGTTCGCCAACAAATAGGAAGTAACCTTGCGAGGTGACTTCAGAGCTAGTTTTAGTCGCCGTCCATACATATATACATAAACTATAAATATTTTATTATTGCGCATCAGTAATAAAACCTTACTTTGTGACTATATATCACAACTATTTTGTTGCAGATTTACGCTTTTTCCGCACAGAAGTGCATGTAGTCAGAGAGAACTTAGTGTAAAGACAACTTGTTCTTCAGTTTCCGCCAAAATCATAGCATTGCGTTTTGAGTGGCGGAACTCAACGCCGCGCTGTGCCTTGCCAGAGCGAAGAAGCATAGAGGCATAGATCACACAACCAATCAATATTAAATGAAGCAACTGGTAAAAAGAGGAAATCTAGCCTCCTCCCATTACGGCTAAATTGTGAACTGACTGTTACCAAAATACCAAAATATATATAAGTATCCTAAGTTGAATTCAAACTTACAACCATTCTATTCAATCTGGGCCATATTAAGAGTGGTGCTATAAAGTCATAAAGGTAAATGTTCACTAAATTTAAGAAATGTGCATGACATTTCATTTCAGCTGAAATTTTAACTAACTTTAGAATGTCCTTCTCATTAGGAGTAATTTCTTTTACGAGTGCACAGAACTGAGCAAGAATTTTTATAGTCAAATGTAAAATGAAATTAAATCACCAAATTCTAGACTTCTGTGAATTAAGAAATTTAAAGTAAACGTCTTTTTCTATTAAAGCTCATTTAATATACAAAATACCTATTAATTATTGAATAAATGATTTCTCAAAATGTTTCGAGTAATTTATGAATTAACGCTTTGCCAAGTATTTTCTATGTTAAGCTGTCAAACTTGATAACTTTTGATAACCCTTCGGTTACTTGAACTTATAGCTTTTGATAACCCTTCGGTTACTTGGGAGGGTGTACAAAATGAGTCTAATAACACACGTGCCTTTTTTCTTATACAAGCACTTGACTACTAGTGTTAATATATTGTTAAATTAATTCCCTTTAAAGCCTCCATGGCTTTGAAGTATGTAGCATTTTACACAATATGTCTGAATATGTCTTTGTAATGCAAATTATAATGTACTATAACGTAATGTACAACATATCTACGCTGAAACATAATTGTTTAAATCACTTTTTTTAGGTTCAAACATTTTCTTGCATTGCTGAAAATACTTAAGTTTCCGCCTGAAATCGAGACATTGCTTATTCTTAGTAGATACTCTCTAACTCGCTCCACAGCAGCATTATATTATGATACTTACATAAAATAGTATATTGAAAATATTTATAAGAGAAATTCAAGAGAAACTGGAGGATAAACTTAGTAATGTTTTTAAAATTTAAAACGTTATTTAGTAAAAGAAAATCATATATTTGGAAAATTATATAAAAGTGACCTTTTTATTAAAAAAAACATCGACAAAACAGTCGTAAGTGAAATCAAACACTTCGTAGCAAGTTCAAAGGGCACAATACTGAAGAAAATTAACTAAACTAAATAAAAAAAGATGCTTAAAAAATTTGGAAGCTCAAATGGCCTTTAAAGTTCCGCGGAGCATCTTAAAACCAAATTTCCAAAGTTCTCGTCCGCCGAGAGCGGCCTGCCCCGAGTGGCCTAACTTTTTGCCAACAGTCCTCTGGGCCGGTTTTAAACGACCTGGCTTACAGTTGGAGTTACAAGATTAAGCGATTTCCGTTTTACCTAAATCGAAGTATTTTATCACCATAATATTAGTTACTTAAGTTTTAGATATAAATGCTATATAGCATATTATTTTCTTTATGAATGTCAATAATGTATTTCTTGTTACTTTTTACGATATTTGTTGGGTGAAAATTTCGGTGAAGCAATATTTATAGCGAACTTTTTTCGCTTTGGTTATAATTAAATATTAGTGAAGACCAGCCAACTCTTAAATTCAGGAGTGGGCATTAAATAGAAGGCCTCGTCGCCTGCAAGTAAATCAGTTAAATAATGTACCTGAAAGTATTATATATTACATTGTTGATCGATATTATTACTTATGAATGCAACTATAATTAAACATGTATGCTTTCTTAGTTTCTCATAGTTTTTTCACTTATGTTATTTAAATTTATTGTAATAAAGTAGGTTCATAAATTGTTACAAGTACATCAAAATAATATATTTTCCTTATAAAATATTTCGGTAGCCATATTCAATATAATTTAATAATTTGCACCATCTCTAAGTACCGTGGGTATAGCCAGGTATAGAGAAGTTGCGCGTTGTTTGACGCTGTTGAGCTTGCCTCGAAAATTGTAATGATAATATATTGCCGCCTCTAAAGATAATAGCTACACAATTTATTTTTAAAAGAACCATTTTTTTTATATATCGCGTACGTTTTCATTATTAAAGCCCATTTTAATTACAAACTTTTGATTAGTTTACAATAGTAAAATTTACTTCAGAAATATTATAAGGGATAGGTTCCGTGCAATATCTCTAAAGTGGACAGAAAGAGGAGAACAGAGTGTCTTAACATTAATATCTCTCTGCTTTCCCTACTATAATGTCGCAAATACGACATATATAAACCAATAAAAGTAATAAATTTGGAATTGCGACGTTTTTCTCTATATAGCGCACCTATTTATGACCTCTTTATATTAAAGTAAAATAATATCCCGCGTCACAGTCGCACTTGACACGACCTGTCACTCTGATGAGACACTCAACTGACAGTCTATCTACCCTCCGATACAAACAAATTAACTGTACAAGTACTTTTGCTTAGTTGCAAAAAATGATTTCGTTCTAGATATTCGTAGATTTACGCAACGAGAGAATCTAATGTTAGGACACTTCCATTTTTTACTTTCCCTTGTACTTTGTTTTTCCGGAACGGGGAAAAAATAATCATAAGCATTACCCCGAGTTACAATTGAACACACAACCATCGCTTGGATAGGCAGACAGTTTCAAACTGTCACGTTGAGGTAGAATACACTTGGAGGAGCTTAAGTTATAATAATTTATTGTTTTTTAACATTTTTAAAGTGTTATACGCACACTTAGGAAATTGAAAAAGGCATATTTAGAAAACGTATAAAAATTTGAACCTGCTCCTGTTAAAATTCGTTTGTAATTTATTGTATAAAAGTTGTATAAATAAATATATGTAAGAAGTGGAATACGTAACCCATATTTCACTTAACATGTGCCTCATTTATTATTCAAGTGCTTACATCATTCAGAACGCAATGGAAATATAAAAAATATGTAAAAATGAATATTTATTACGTAGACTTAAATGTTATTTTTATTAAAATCAACTATAAATAATTATTATGTATTGTTTTGATTCCAATTTGTAAAATTCATAGTTTACACAACTCAAAGTTTGAGCACTTTTGCCAGTACTTTTATTGCAATAGAAAATTCTGTTGTATTATAAAGTGTTTAATGATAATGCTTAAATATTTTTGGTCCTATTTATACATATTCCACATGTTGCTAGATTGATAAAAAAATGATTACCTAACCAGATTCAATTCCTGCCATATTAGTAATATTATTAGATAATATTGATAAATATGAAAAACAAATAAGATAAATTACACACTTTTGGTTTGTTACGGATTCATTCCCGCCATTCAGTAAGTGTTACTTTCACGTAACCGATCGCTCCTAAGATTAGTCTTCATTCTTATATAGAAATTAGATACACTCACCTCTGACTATTTAAAAACACAAATTTACTACATTTTGGACATTTATTGCAAATATTTATTTTCATTAAATGTGATTTCACTTTTTAATTACAAGTAAAATTTTTTTATATCACCAGAGCAGAGTTTAATTAACTAAAAATAAATTTCATAGTTTCAATTAAGTATTTAATAGTTTTAGCATAGTTCTTCTAAATTGGATTTAAAATAAAGAGTGTTGGTCGGCATATTGAAAACAGCCAGGTGCAACCCGACGTTGCGCGTCGGGTCGACCTAACTTTATATGAAATACTCGTAGCTATCTATCAGTGGCAATCCTGGAATTTTTGTAGAGCCGATGTAAAAATATATATTAAATAGTCATGGTTCGTAGTGGACAATTATGTAAGTATTTGGTTTAGTTTACCAAGTTTATTTGCATTGCAAATAATTTATACCTTGATATAGTAATAAAATGCTAAACTCTTAAAGAACGTCAATAAAGAATAACGTAATAAACTTTTACTACTTTCTTTAGACTGGTAGACAGCTACCAGCAACCTCGATTGCGTGGATTAAATGACCCTTCCCACACTAAAACTATTATTTAATAATACTCATCAAAATCTAAACCAAAATATGGACCTAAACCGTACCACCTTTTGTAGTGAAACTTATCTTATTATATACATACATATGAGGTAAGACAATACAAATCATGCGGAACTACTTTTGCTAAGTAGATTTTTCCATATTTCTTATTATTTAGCTGGACTAATATGTTTCTTTATCAGGTGTTCCGGATCTCTTATTTTTATGTATATTACAGCTTTGTTACTCTACTACTAGGTAGAGTAGTACTAGGGCTGCTACTGTTCAGGTATAAACAGACAAGAACTGGTTTAGGACTAATGAAGATACATAATTTATTAATTAGCGTTATACAAAATAGATACAATATACACAATATTTAGAACCAGTTAACCGGTGCTCTCGGCGGTGAGTGAACTTGTCTAAGTTAGTAGCTAGTGTAAACACATACGCGCTAAGTTACAGACGATATAATATAATTTTTGTGTCGCTACATGTATCAACGTAAAATACTCATCACGATGAATAATAACTTTTGCTATGAAGTTGAATAGTTTTTGTTTAGGGGATATTTGCTTATTTTTTATAGCTTAGCTAAACTATGGTTCTTCATCAGTTGTTTCGGATTTTTTATTTTATATGTCAACGAGAAATGCGCATCACCCTGGGCAAATTTTGTTACGACAGTCTTTCCTTATTTCTTAAAGTTTACAAACAGACATAAATTTTAAAAATTGCGATTTTCTATTGCTGTTTTTTTCATCCTTTCATAAATTTATTCAATGCACATATACTGTTTTATTGTATTAATATAGTATAAATTTGCTTATTATTTAAACAGCTGCAATTTAACGTGTCTAGTTTTATTTTTATTGCGTCACGAACTTTTCTACTTCCGCATTTACGCCAATATATCTGCATATTTTGATAAACCACCACTGTTAATGGTCAGTTACGTTCATTAACAAGAATTATATCATTTACCGTAAATGAAGCTTGCGTGAAATTTAACAATGCAAATTTTTACTATAAGACATCATTATTTATTCAAAAAATATACTATAATAAATTATATATCATGTGGCGATTGTGGCAAATTAGCAGAATGAAAAAAGAAATGAGACATGTTTGTATGCGATGATCGCTGGTTCTATTATTATTTTTTGTTCCATAGGCAAGGCAAACGGGCGTTCGGTTCACTTGATGGTTTGTGATCACCGCGGCCCACGACCCCATGTAATGGAGCTACAGGGATGTTGCCGGCCTTTAAGGTGGAAATAGACGCGCTTTTTGAAGGTACACATGTCGAATCGATCTGGAAACACTGCCGCGGGTAGGCCATTCCATAGTTGAGTAGCACGTGTTCTTACGAAACCGCCTAGTAGTTGAGTGTCACGTATCTAGATGGTGAGGATGATATTTCAGTCGGTTACGTACTGTGCGGTTGAAAAATTCAGCGGCAGGAATCAAGTCAAACAGTTCCCCAGAACACTCCCCATGATAAATGCGGTAGAGAACGCACAAAGAGGAAACGACAAATGAGGTTTTCTTAGTGATTAACGCGCAAACTTGTGTCTTCTGGGGGTTAAATTGAACTAGGTTCTAGGTTTCATCCCATAAGGAGACATTCCCGAAGGATGCCTTAACAGAAGAACAAGTTTTTTCGGCAGTAGTCGACGTTTTCCCGAGAAAGACCTGCACGGCCGGTGTATACGGCGTCTACCATGCTATTTTCTGCATAGCAATGAATGCTAGGATAATCTAACAAATTCAAATTCAAAAAATATTTATAACCGTTTTTCATACAAATATTTGATATACCTCTAGATCTTAATTTTTTTGTACCAAAATTTTCCCACTGCGTTTCCAAACATACTTGAATTGTCGCGTTGCTTCCTTAGCCTTACCAAACAGTATTTTATTTTCACACGTAAGTCTTTCATTTAAATATATTGGCTGTGATGCACCCGACGCAACCTCTGCCGAATCAAGCTTTCGACGCACACGAGCCGCTCGCAATAGTTGTTCACGAGTATCCCGCCGAACACAACGTAATACAATAGATCGTGGACGCTTGCGACGATATAAGACGTCTACTACGCTGGCGTCGATGTGACGCTTGCCAGCGCGGTGCACCTCCACTATGTCACAATCTTCTAGCTGAATTCCAATTTTAGACGCTATAAGTTTCGTGGTGTGGAAAATATTCTCTCCAGCAATTTCTGGAACCATCAGGGGTTCTCAATATAGTTTGACAAAAAACCCTCCTTCTTTTCATTCAATTGCATTTTCAATATAGTTAAAATGTGCAGATATTCTTCAACTTGTGAGTTCAACTTGGAAAGCAGGGAGGTGATGGCAATACGCGTGTAGTTAGATGGATCGTAACCATCGCCTTTCTTTGGGTTTGGGTGGATCAGAGTGCTCTTCCACGGATCAAGGACTACGCCGACTGAGTAAGAATGCTGATATAGCACCGGTGTAAACTCAGCAGCACTAAAGGAGAGATGCCATCTGGGATGAGTAGAAAGATGAGTAAAAAGTACGTATCCCGTCCCAATCTGCTAACTTGTAATGCCAGAGTTGCGGGTGTTCTGCACCTGCCTTGTTTAATGGACACTACACTCTGTACCAGGCAGTAGTCAGAGGACTACAAAGGGTATCGATTGTTACCCGGTACTGTTCCGGATGTGAAGGCAGCAGAAGGTCCAGAAAGGAGGCGTTGTAGCTGTCCACATCTGGGAGTCACGTAGGCGAATCAACCAATTGGGACAGTAAGCAATAGCAATAGCAAGGTCAAATGCAGTCCTCCCCGCATGGTCGGTGGTGCGTGATCTAAGCCAATCCGCATTATGCGCATTAAAGTTTTGGGGGTTGTGCACCGGAGCCCGGCATTACCTTATGCAAAACACAGTCGCAGAAAGCCACTACTAGCCGCCGGTTTTAAATGCCGAGGGTGGTAGTGAACCGGTCGAGTCGGCCATGTGTTGCCATCGCTGGCAGCGAATTTTAGTCGCCGTTTACGACACCTCCAATACCAGGGTTATCCTGTTCTAAGCCGAGATCACACGGCCATAATATATGTAAATTATGTTATATACTCATTTCTGATAATACAAAACAGAGTTATGCTTCACTCGCCATCCAATATTTTGAATTCAGGAGGTAATATAAAACAAAACACTCTCCTTGACATTACTTAAAACGGAAAGATGTAATAAAACAATAAAAATATAAAATACGAATTTAATCAAAATATAATAATTATATGATAAATTTAATCTTTAGTTTAAGCTCATATTTAAATTATTTTATAAACATATTAAGCAAAAATAATATCATAGGAATAAATCACTCACAGTACGTATTATAATGTTGTGGCAACACCAGTTGTACCTGAATTGCGAGATGAGTGTAACAGAACGCACGATCAAAGTGACGGAATCGATTTACCTCTAAAATAATTTTATTTTTAGTAGAAAAAGACGTTAGGTAACGGCACTTAGCACTGCAATGTTTGTAGCAATGTCTGTAAAATTGGCACATAGTAAAAAACGGAACATTTATCTATACTTATCCCACTATCCTAAATGAGGATATAGTTATACGTCAAGTTTAAAAAGATTGGTAAAAAAGACAGTATTCTACAATAAATAAATAAATATGACACTCAATATTGATTGAGTAAGATCATAAAACAAAAGAGCAAGAGCAATGGTAAGTAAAATCTGCACAAGTGAGATCACGCACGAATGCTGATAAACTTGGAGGCTTTTTGTAAACGGCAGCTCCGAAGAATTAATCTCCGGGCAACGTTCCCATTGTATTATTTGAATTTATTAGGTGTTGATTACTGTATGATTAAATTTGATTGAAATTAAAAGTTCGATTTGACATACAGAAGGCACATAATTGGACTTCCTAACGTTGTTTTATATATTTTTTTGCATATCATATAAATTACATATTGTATAAAATATAAAAAAACTCTAACTTTCTACATTTCTTACAATCACTGCAAATGGAATACTGTAAAAGGCAAAATACACATTTCACATATTTTAAAAATTTTGTGGTCAGATGATGTTGGTCCTGATCATAACGTAATTACGGTCAATGGTATTAAAAACAACTTGATATTGTAAGACAAGTTACTAAGTCATTTATGTTATTATGATTATTGCGGGATCTGTTACGTAATTGAGGGTTCGATATTTAAATTAGTTTCGTTTTCCCGCTCTGGTATGAAGATCAGCATTTAATTCTACCACTAAACACGCAATATCTCGAATATGAAAGTTAAGAACTAAGTCTTGACTACTTGGATCTCGCTGACTACACTGATATTTGTAAAACGTGTAATAATACTTTACATATGTTTATAATGTATGTTGTCTGTAGCAACAGCTATGTTACGAGCTACTTAATCCAAATAACACATCAAATTAAACAAAAAATAACAATATCTAAACAAATACTGCGTTGTCATATGAAAACAGTGCACAAGATGAATTAATCCATAATAGTCATAACTCGGTACGTGCTCGGCGTAATCAGATGGCAGGGCAGCACGCGGCGTGGAGGCGCGGTCACGTCGCGCGTGACATCGTCGTACCTCTAAAAGGATCTTACATATTAGCCAACCTAAGTAAAGTTTTGCAAATGTTAGAAGTTTGTATAAGCTTGTATGAACATTTGTTGAGTAGCGGATGTTTAGTTACCTTGGTGTTGTAAGATATAAAAGAGAGTATAGAGAAATAAATTATTAGTATAAAAATTATACTTGTAAAGTTATTAATATTCTTTATAAATGTGGCAGAATTAGTCGTTTAGGCATATAAAAGACGTTTAGATAACTAAGCAATACGATATGTTAATAGAGCTAGGTCTCTATCTAAGAGAGATCTCTCTTGGAGCTCGACTCACGTGTCCAAACCCGTTAATTACGAGTACGTTTATATATTTTTGTCATATTATATTTGACCTTTTATCGTGTAATGACAAAATTGTTAAATATACCTCATATTATGACCATACACCCTATTATTCTGGACTATTGTATGTAAAACAAATATAAAAGAATATATGCTAGAGATTCTCTTTAATTCTAATGTCAAACGGTAGTAGAACGGAGATTGCCAGTGCAGATATAAGAGACGCCGTCTCGTATGCCCTGCAGATCTTTTGACCGAAACCTCGCTGGAGCGTGTTTAACCGATCTCGTATTATATGTTCGTATTATAGATTCCACAACTGCCACGTAGATGATTCTCGGGGCTTCCGAATTGAAAAAACACGTCACCGTCGCTGTGCGTAGTAGTTTGTATATATTTGCTGTATTTTTACATTCTGCAGCTCTGTATGTCCCACTATAACATACAGAGCGTCTTCTGTGCTATGCTGGGGCATGCAGCCGTATTGATTTCCATTGATTGTCAGGAGCATGTGCCTTTGTATACGTACGATAAAGAGTTTTTCGATGAATTTTCCAAAAACGGAGTGAAAGCCTATGGATGTCCTCTTTTTCCAGTTACCGCAGAATGACAACATGAGCTCACATTGGAAAATATGTATAGCCGCAGACTATACGTTTGTATTATCCATATGTCCCCCGTTAATTAGTCAGGGCCAGAAGTTTAGTTTGTTTTTTCGAATTCTGGCTGTACAACTCTGTATCAAGCTTCGTTGTTGTGACTAGGAGGTAAAGTAAAATATTTTGAATTTGAATTTGAATTCTAGTTCAGACGACCACCATGGAGGTACTGGATTACCACCCCTGGCTTTGAGCCTGGGTATGGTCTCCTCACATGCATTATGCATGCTATGCATGCGTGTATAAAGACATGGTGTTATCTAACTGGGCTGGTGTTTCCAATTTCCTTATGAAGTGGAGATTTATAACTCTTTCCAACAACTGGATCTTGAAAAGTGCTGAAAAGTCCAACCACTTTGCCTTCTTGGTGTTATATCTACGTGTGGTATTCGCTTTTCAGGTCTGATGTTATGAGACTTGAGAGCAACGACTGGCTGCACGCTGTAACATCTATGACGCTTGTGCACTTCCATCCAGCCGTTTTGTTAACGTTTTGAACTTTGTTGTATCTCCAGTGTCCAGGAGGTGGAGCCATATTTCATTTTTCAAAGGAACGC
This sequence comes from Podotricha telesiphe, assembly GCA_038994665.1. NCBI lineage: Eukaryota > Metazoa > Arthropoda > Insecta > Lepidoptera > Nymphalidae > Podotricha > Podotricha telesiphe. Next base: position 24,129 of record JAOYRR010000569.1, read on the forward strand.
ACTACAGTCTCTCCCTCTGTCATCCTCCTTAGTACTACCATACCATAGACTCCATATGTTTACATCGCCGGACACTATTATATTTTGTGTGTTAAGTTTCTCACATAAGTTCCTAATTCTCTTTACATACGGATGGATGTGTTTGTCTCCCTCTAGATATATGGATACTATTCCAAAGATTAATTTTCTAGCAACTACGGTATAGTTAACGACTACCGTATAGAGAAATAGTTAAATTCCAAACGAACATGTTTTACCACGCTACAGACTACAGAGTGCAATTGAGGTCTGGAGATTGCATTTTGGATTTACAATCGTATCTCAAACGTGCAGCGATCATCAATATTTATTCATCGTTTATTAATTTCGTTTTAAATCATAAATATCGTTTTAACTAAAATAAACTGACAATTAGTGCGCTTCTTGAATCATTTTCGTAAAAGGAAAATATGATAATATTTCAGACGATTTTTGCAAAATTGTCTCACAAATTTCTGATCGTGTACTTTACAAAAGTTATTCAATTGAATATATATAAGAAAATAATGCACACAATTGTACAATTTTTATAATAAGACCCTCCCGAGGACGCCAAGACACGTGTCTCGCGAGAAAATATTACACATTTTTAGAAAAAATTATGAAATCACAGTCGAATGAGCTCAGAGCTTCACATAATTGCTGGAAATTTTTTGAGACGCCTTCTTTTAATACATTCTTTCAAATGTGTCAGATACTCCCATTGATACAAACATAAATAGAGTTTGTTATTTTTAAAACGTTTTATTGCGAAGATATTGCAATAACGTACATACATGTGTTTGTTTATACATGTACGCTATAACGTATACAAATATTTATTTTACTTCAACGCTTTAATGTAAATCGAAAACAAAACCATATTACAATCTGTATGGTCAATAATAACAGAGATTTTTCATATTATATTTTTCTTGATTTCACCATTATTTGTAACACAAATAGAAATCTTGTTTTCAATATTGTTGACGGATTTTAATTATTATACTCAAAACGTTTCACATTTAAAACGTTTGGACATGTAAAACATTGCGTGTCGACTGTTTTGATTAGTGTAATATAATAAAGTTTTGTATATTGTGTTGCTAAAATATGATTACAGAATATACACATTTACAATCATTATCAAAAAAGTACAATTTTAAATATTTAAATTTGCAGATCTAGCCTACCGTTATCAGGTTGAAATGCAGGTACGGCCTTGTATGTTGCTCTAAAATAGTACCAGAAATATCATTAACGTATGTAAATATTTAAATATTAGCTTCATTAATTTCCCCCATATAGCATGGTAGAACCTGACGTATAGACAATCCCCTGTCACGCTATTTGAATATTAAAACAGCTGTACATTTTAATTATATAACTGCAATATATTTCCCGATATCGATTAGCTATTATTTTAATATAGCTATAATTATTTTTATATGTTGCTATTGGTATCCAATCTAAAGTAAAGTACCAGTAATGCATTCAAATTGTAATGCAAGTCGTCGCGCGTCGTCCAAGTTTCAACCCGGTGCAACCGCATACGGGGCGTGATCGAATTTTCACCGTCACGAACTTCTGAACTTGTAAATATATAGCACGTTTTCTAGGCTTCAACTTTTCAAAAAACATATATATTTTATTTAGTTCTTGGAAAACAAAGTTTGATGATAAACTGATTACATTTACGGATTATGATATAAATGTATATTGTTAATTAATCTGTTTCTCTTTATATTTAATGAACTAATCACACCTACATAAAACACTTTAGTGTACTTAAAAGTAATGTACTTTCTTAAATATTATATTATTCTGTACATAATATACTAACAGATTGCTATGTCATTTTATAACAAATTGTACAATTCGACATTAAATCGCACGTACATCGGAAGCTCTCATAACTTTCACTTTGTCTCGCCATAGTGGGGCACAGGTTTGAGTTATACAGCTCGAAAGTCCTTTTTAAACTTTGCAAATATCTTAAAACTGGGGCAATATGAAGTATTCAAGTTTCGCTATTAAGTTCCGTTTACGCATGCTTCGGAACCAAATTGGATTTTTTTACACTCCTGTATTTATATATTTATTTTATGTTCTGTATTTCTTTGTTTCCTTCTTCTTTTTAGCTTGTTAGCAGATCTGGTGACATGGACACTCTGTTCTCCACTCTCCAGCAATTTGAGGCACGTGCTCTAAGCATAATGAAATGCAACGCAGCGCTTTATATTAACAGACAGGAAGCCTCGAAATATTTTTATATATAAATATATTAATATTTTTATATATAATATTTCCTTTGCTTGTCATTTGACCGACTGCATCTCATATAATTTATATATTTTCAGTATAATTACATAGCCATGGCCATATCACATCTACGGTATGTTATGAAAGAAGTAAACTGTATAAAAATTGTTATAATTTTTATAAAGAAATAATTTTATATATCCAAGCTTACTTCAAAACTAGAAATCGATAACAGCAAATACAGAACACTACCTACGAACCTACGTACGCAGTATACAAATTTATATATATATATATATGTATTTAAATATATATTTATATGCCAATAGTATTTGGTATTGTAGATATGTAAACAAAAATCTAATAAAAATCTAAAACGTCTTAGGATAGTGCATAAATAAAAATAGTAAAAGTTCACTAGTAAATTCAACGTTAATTATAACATTGATAATATATTACTATTCACACATTTTCATGGCAAAGTTTTTATTATTCAGTGAATATTTACAACGAATCAGAAAGCTTTAATGACTATGCCAAGTTAGCGGAAATATGTTTATTTGTGTTTCCACGTAACTTTCATTGGTGCGGCTGAGAGTCTTAGAGGTTCTGTCAGATGATCTTAAGTTGTATTCACTTGAGCTAAGAGCGTGTGTTGCCGCGCTGGCAGGCAGGTACGCCACGAGGCCCACGGGTGCGATAAATAAATAGTTCTAGGTTAAAAGTTTCCGAAACTCTTCCCTTCGCCGCCAATTTTTCCTTTACCCGAGTTATTTTCTTTTTCAATACTTGTGAACGTGTGTAGCTTCGAATTTCCAAAGTTGCACTGAATTTATCCTCAGTCTTTTCGTGTAAATCCGTTTCTAAATCCATTTATGTTTTGTAGCTTTGAAAATTTATACCGTTATTGATAAAAAAAATAAACATATTTTTAACAACTAGGGTCTAGGTCTTGTCTTCTTTTGAGAATAAATGCTGTTTTGAAATGTCACTCTGATTTTTTTGCGCTATAACGTCGCGAAAAAAACTTCATAGAAATAAAAGTTATGCAAAGTGCAATCTATCCATTCATAAAAGTATCAAAATCTTGAAATGTTATACAAAAAAAATCTCAAGCAAAGAATAGCTTCCGTGAGAGAGCAATTATAACATGAAAGACGATTTACAACATGAAACATAAATAATAATTTCGAACTAACTACAGATACTCTCTTTAATGAGGTCAACAAATACAAGCTTTGATTTTCAATGTAAAATCTCAAACATTTTATTTCATAATAAATATTAATTGGTTGTGGTATTTTCTTAATCTATTTATTTCTATTTAGGTAATTATTGCACACTTTTTTCACTTTTTTTCCCGCATAGCACCCTGCTGCAATCAGAGAGTGTATACTGTCAATATATTCTCCACGAATTCGAAACATTGCGTGTTGAGTGGCGGACCTCACTCCGCGCTTTGTCTTGCTAATCGTAACCTAAAAATCAAATGAATTAAATTATGGTTATTCCACCGAGTGGGTGTGAAACCAACAACCAATCGCGACGACAGTCAGGCGCTGTCCTACTGCGCTACGACGGCTTCAAGAATACAATACTGTTAACTATGATTTTTTGCTTTTCACATTTTTTGCCTTGTTTAAAAGATAATGATAGAGAGATGCTTTAAACATTGCTCCGTTAGAAATCAGATATTTATAGTAATTCTGTATTATAAAAAAAATATATCCTAAACATAAACAACACTTACAGCCAAAATCATATCGCGATATAGAACAAGCATAGCCTACGTTTAATATGTTTCTCAAATGAAACGAGATAATGACTTCTGCGGCTAGATTCATCTAATAAGGAAAAATGTATTAGTTTTTGTTGGCAGTCCGATGCGGATCACACTTCCATACTAATTTTCTAGATGATAGTAACGTCCCCGCGGGCGTTATAAATAAATCGATTGTATCACGGAATCTTGCGTTTGAAAGTGTATAACTTTGGTTTAGACGCTACTCGCTACATACGTATGTATGCTCTTGTTTTGTATGTAAATCTTATATGTTTATATAAATATTAAATATTAATATTTAATATTTAGTATATATAAATTTATAATAAAAAAATATAAAAAAATATATATATTATATTAACAAAAAAAAATTGAAAAATATATAAATATAAAAAAATATATATGTAAATCTTCAGGTTCAAATCCTGCAGAGGTTGCAGCATTCTGTAAAATTCTTCCTATTGAAATGTACTTACGTATTTTAGTACAGATATTACATACAATATTTATCATATGTTTACTTTTAGTTAAATGAAAAAAATCTCAAAGTTACTTGATAATTTGAAAATGGCATGAATAGAGCAAGTTATTTGTAAATTTTACTTTACTTAAAAAATACTAATTCTTCATAACTTTTTTAAACTAAAATATTTTGTAGAATTTCATTTAATTAATATTCATAGTATTCGAAAGAAATCACCTTTTTTACCTATTTTACATTCTAGTTGTAAAATATTTATTACATAATTATTACACCTGTATTTCGAGCTATATATTTCGGAGATAAATTTTAGCGCCATGTCAAACGCTTAATAGTCTTAATCCTTGATCCATTTTACAACAAAATGAGTCTAAAATGAGATATATTATATAAAATATATGAAATATTTATCAAACTCTTCAATCGTAATCAATACATTTGTCGCTTTAAGTATTTAATGTAGATACACTTTGCCTTTTACACTAAGTAATTTGGCCGAATGGTTTAAAAGTTATAATGATATGATTGACTTGAATTACTTTTTATTTGAATTTCTATGTTAATAATTTAATCGTAGGATTATAATTTTAGTTATTTAGATATCATTTTTATTAGTATCAAGTAAATAGAGTCTTTTTGTTTTCATTTAATTATTACAAATTTGTTATGTTAAGAGAAACGGTTATTTTAAAGTATAACTAATTCGATTCTAGGCATAATTATTATTTTAGTTGGTATATTTTAACTAGAAATATAGATTACTTTTTATTTTAATTTCATTCGTATTAGAATTGTTTCTTTTTGATTAATTGCTGACAGAATTGTATTTTTAGTTATTTAAGTACCTAAAGCTTTCGTTAGTATTAGGTAATTCTATTATTTTACATTATTGACAAGTGAAACCGTTATACTCAGTAATTCATTTTCGTAAAAAGTTAAAATTTAGTCTTCACGTATTAATATAATAATTAGTCAATAAGTTTTTTACCGTCTGACATAAGTATAAGGACCCTATCTATTTGTATCAAAATATGTTTACGCATAAACTCATCTAATATTATAATATTCCCTCGCTCATTACATGTGGTCCAATCGCTGACTTGCGAGCACATTGGCCGACAATCTCCCTGGAGTCGACTTGAAACCTACAACCAGCTTACTTTGGTCTTGCTTGGCTCGCGACTCAAGTAAAAATTTCTGGAAAAATGAATTTTCTTTAGATGTGAGAGGTCAATTTTGGTTGGTGACCGCGTTATGATCAGATATTGGTTTTATTGGGGGCGTCGTCGCGGTCCCACATGATAGAGGTGTCACAAATGGGGTTTCCGCCTCGTTTGCTCTCTTCGTATCTTCGTGACATTCCTCGGTTGGGAATTTCGCTCGGCTTACTTCGTTTTTATAAATTATAGTAACATATTTCATGACTAAATTTGCACTTACAGTAATTGTAAAACATGTGGCTGACATACAAACAATACCTTTCGTTTTTAATTGTACTTGTATAATGTCATCTACCAAAATTAAATATCATATTATGCATGGATCTAGAATATTTTAAGCAAATAAGCAAATAATAATAATATTACTAAGTAAATTCATAAAAATATGTAATTTATTTAAATCATTATAACACTGAAATACAATTTTTGTTATCATACATTATTCAATTGTCATTAGCAATCAATTGGTGTACAGCGCGTTGTACCCAGAGCGGAGCAATATATATAATTTAAATATAATCATTTCTCCAAGTGGGGAGATCGCGTCCATTCCAAATGTTTCCTTTTCCTAAATGGTATGTGTTGTCCTACCTACCTAACGCCACAGACGTGCCAAACTCACCACAACTGTACTTGCGATTCTTATATTTATTCTACATTACTAAATATGAAACAAATTGCACGACAATAGGCGAGAGTGCTGAATGCCTGAATAGTACCGTACTTTCATAACAATCCGTTGCAAGATTACACAAACCTGTAGGTAATTGTTAGGCGAGCTCGCTGAACCAAGTCTCCTGCGACCCACTTACTGTGCCTTAAACTTTTCGACTGGGCTTTTACTCGTAGGTAGATCTTGTTGATTTTGCTGAACGAACATTTAACGAAGTAACCGCAGTTAAATTTATATAAACATGAAATTGAAATTGAACTATATTCACTGTAGATTTATATAAAATATTAGGCTTTATCTTCTATTATCGAAGTAACAATTTGGTCTAACCTGACATTTTCACGATGGTTGTAAGTTCGAATTCCATTTGGGGCAATATTAATATTTCAAAAACCTTTTCCTGTTATTTTTTTGTTTATACCAAAAATTATACATTAAACTTTTACAATCCTCATAATTTTATTACGATAGAAACAATAAAATCAAAAGAATTATTTAAATTCGCTGACAAAACTTCACTATAAATTAGAAAAGCTGAACACGAAAACGCTATCTGGTTTACAAAACACCAAGTTTTGCTGCTCTTATTGGCTCCGATACTGACTTAATATTCCTAGGCAACGTGTACGGACACTGCAAGCTGAGCAGTAAACACTCAATTAATTTATTATTATAATAAAATTGGGACTATTTTAGCGAAATAGAATATTATTAGGGCTATAGAGTATTTAAATACTCTTAAATATCTGGGAAACACACTGGGAACAACACTAAACACGCAAAATCTCGTTTCTGACAGTGAAGAATAAAGTGTCTTGATACTAGTTTATTTCTGACTACAATGCTATGCAGAAAATGCGTGAAGCTGTATTTAAGAAAATAGTTCCTCAGTATGGTTGGTAGGTTCCGTTGACAAATAAAAATGAAAAATTAAATCCCTCGCGGCACAGTAGAACAGTTTTTAGTTGTAGACACGATGGCTCTGAATCCGAATTAAATATTAATTACAAATATTTTAATTAGGTCCCTCCAGTGTCTTAGAAATGTGTATCGACTTTAAATAATTTGTTTCTACCTTGCCATTCCCGGGACTTAATGCTCATTTGTTATTCAAATTACAAACCACATTTTAGCATTCACTTGACAACGGTATATAAAGTAGAGTTTTAATCTAGAACTTAATTTTGTCACGTAATTATAGAAGATAACTCAGTTTTTTTTATCAAGAGGCTGTATTTCAAATCTATTTTGACTTGACAACTGCATATTAATGCCTCACGACCACTGAAGCATTTACATGTTCATATTCTTCTTCTTCGCAAACTTGCGTAAAATAGAAAGTGCTAGTGATTTGTTATTAAAGTTCGATATGAAATTTTACCATAATGTATAACGTAATATTATGAACCTTCCTAATATATATTTATAGCTAAATATAAATCATAATTGGGTGTAAAAAAATATTATCAAAGAAGAGTCAGAAACCATTTTAACGAATTTTGAACAAAATAACCGTCTTTGATATTCTTAGTTAAGACTTTAAGAAATGCATATATATATATATATATATATATATATATCCTTTGACCGGAAGTCGCGCTCATTTAAGAAATATAACAACAGAAGGTATTTTATTTGGGCAATGCTAGCTCCGCTCAGATTAAATGAATATTATATGAGGCAGCGAGCCAAATCTCCTCTCTGTCGTCCTCGCTCTTACGATACCTCTAAATCCGCTTAAGAAGTATTTGTTCCCGGTAGCTCTCATTTATTTTCTATACAAATTTAAATTTTACACAGTAACACAACATGGTTACAAATAAAGTACAGCGGTACATAAGCCCCGGCTCTCCTCCGCGTCTAGCTCCTCGCTGATAAATGACGAATCACTTTTTAAGTCTTTGAAAAAGCGGTCTTTATACGATCCTCTTTACTTATCGCCGATTATCTGTTCAACTATAATCCAACTTCAGTTTATTTATGCAAGCAATGCATATTTTAAGGTAGAATTGTTGCAAAATATTTTTACAAAATATATGTCTTTTCTTTTTAAAACGTTGTTTTTTCACAACAGCGTAATATTTTCTAATTGGTACAGAAAATAATAAGTAATGTATAATTTGCATATAAGTGTGTCTGAAACTACAACTAATAGTCCTAAGTAAGGTATATAATAAAATTAATTTAATATTGTTCTATTATCTAAACTAAATACTGTCTGTGTGTAGTGAGTTTTTAAGCTTTTTCTAAAAAAAACAATAATATTTTAAATCCTTCTACAGATTTGCGTCTTGATTTTTGCATTATATTTGTTAAAGGTTACAGATTAAAATCGCGAAACACTTTACAAACAAACACCGCGAGCTCCAACAAATCGAGCTCTACACATCGTTTGTGTAGACGCAATTAAGATTACGCAAATAAGATATAAATCAAATTTGAAAGCAAACAACTTATAAATTTACGAGTAAGTCGAATGAGATGTTTCAAAATCGGCGATCGCGATTACACATTACGTCCTAAGAATCTCAAGTTTGTGTCTATTAATTACTTTGAAACTTTCGCTCCACATACATTTTCCGTGAACTCTACATTTGTAATAATAAGAATGATAATTGAGCGTCAGTGTAGGTGTAAATCGAAAGCGTAAGAGCTTAGATTGGGAAGATTTTATTACAGATGTGATTTAAGAGGAATATATTTGTTTGTTTACAGCTCGCGGCGCCGCGGGCTTTAAACAAACGCATTGGTGTTGTTGTACGCGGTTTGTCAAAAAAATACATATTATTTGAATGCAAATGTAAGGATCTGCATTTTGACTTGTGTAAGCTATAAAAAATAAAGTGTGCAAAGTCAAATAAAAAAATATTTTTATGTAATTAGTTAGCTACATTGTCTATTCATATCTCTTATATATTTTTGCGACATTAAAATATTTTACAAATAATGATAATTCTATATATGTGCTTATACAGTATATATTTGGTCGTGTAGTTTAAGAAAATAACTTCAGAGACTGATAGAGAATGGTAGTGTACTTATATGAACTCTACATCATTTCTCTTGCTTTATTTTAAAGGACAACCTTTTATTTTTTAACCCAATTCCAAAATTTTACAGTTATTAAATAATTTAATAGAAAGATGACAAGTACATTATTTCTTTTTATTTATTACGAAACATAACTTATGCTTAGTGAGCGTTACTGAAATTACTTTCAAACAATCCAGGCTCGTAAATAATTTGCCTTCAAATAGTGGCGTAATGAACATCTTACCCTCTAAGCGTATATTTGGCCAGCATTCGACATAAAACTTAAATTTTACAGCAACGGCCGATCCTAAACCAATATTTGTATCAAAAGCCGCGTCGGCAGATACGAGCGGATACAAATAGATTTTATTTCAGGGATTACAAATTGTTTATTTCATTACATAAGTGGAAGACAAAATAAATTGTACATTCTAAATTTAAAACAAAATCGTATGTCACGTGATTATACGTTGCACTGAGCAACACTCTATTTAGTTAGTGAGATAATATCAGACATAATCTAATACTATGTTTGAAGATACTAATTACAAACTTAAAAAATCGTATGTTAAAAAAATTATCAGTCTGTAGTGTAAATACAATTGTGTAAAGCTTTTTAAATGAAAAATATCAAATATATTAAAATTAATTATTAGAATAAAAATATTCATAAGCTTGCCTTATTTAAATAACAATAAGGAAAGCTTGAAGCTTTTTTCATTTTTGGTAAGAAAGACTCATCTTTTTATTTCTTATCATAATGTAAATGAAATTATCAAAATTACTTTATAAAATGTTATAGTGACTTAATTACAATATTATTTCATGTCGGATTACAGTAATGCACAGCTACATATATATTATAAAATATATGTTAGTCGCAATTTAACACAGTTTGCAGTAACACTCATTTTATTTCTTTCATTAATAAGAAGTAATGTATATTTAATTAATAAAACATTCGCTCACCAATATCTTAAACATAATAATTACTGTTAGTTGGCTATAATATTATGTTGCAAGAAATATAATTTTGAACAGTCCCTATTTCTATCTCTTCTAATAACCAAAAGCCAATACCAATATCCGCTAAGTTACACATGATAAAGTGTTAAAATAATAAGCTCACAACAGATTTGGAAACATTCTTTTTATATATGTTAATAAGAAACCCCACTGTGCACGTCAAACACGTACCCGTACTCGTAATTGTGCGTAGGTAATAGCCGGCTAGGAGAATATAATTACGGCACATACTACACACTTGATACTTAACACCGGGGGTACCGAACCCATTACGGTTGCAGGAAGAGGAACTGTGAGGACTTGTGGCCCGAGTGTAGGTTCACTGCCCGAGCTCCTCTCTTTAATTAACTAACACCTTATAATGTGGACAAAAGGGATAAGGCGCCCCACCTAGTTAGGAACACTACCGTAGCTCAATGTTAACTGTCCAACTAGGAATCCAAAGACCATTCTTTAAGCGTACCTCCTTAGTCCTACCAATAGACTGCTAGACCAGCGTTACACCACAGATAGTCTACCACCATAGATAAACCATATTAGATAGCGCTAAACTGAATATGATTTAATACTAAAAGCTACGCGCCGCCACATATGAAAAAATTAAAGCTATACATACCATCTTTAACAGTTATTTACGTAATATCATGTTGTAAACAAGTCCCGATTTTGTTTCGGTCAAATGGAGGTTATTGTGCAAAAAGGTTTGCAAAACCTGTTTAGTAGAGCTTTGTGAGAACATAATGACGTTATGTGAAACGATGTGTGTAAGACAGTCGTTTCATTAGAGACTAACTACTACTACCGTAATGTAATCAATGTAAAAATTGTATATGAAGTCATTTTCCAGCTGTGGAACAGTATCTGATTCTGATTATGACCGATGGTTTTGGGTTCAATAACATTCAAGAGACTCTTTGAATGAAAAACAATGCTTATGTAGCTTGTAGTGCAAAGAAACGAATATTTATCACTAGGTTATAACTATAAAAACAACAGGATTTTTTTTTAATGCAATAACAGGATTAGATTTTTATTAGAGATTAGAATTTTTATTACAGATTAGAATTTTTATTCTATAATCACATGCTAAACTAATTAAAAAAATTGCCATATCAATATTTTTAATACGTCCCCATAATTCGGTTTCTCTAGATCATTAATTTCATAAACATGAAGGTATTTTTGGGATCGAATACAGGGTGGCGATAAATTTCGGGGAGAGGGTGGACAGGCATTCCGTCTGATCAGTTTCACGCATCAGCTGACTCTTGTCAAATATCGCTTAGAATTGAAATAGGTTTTTCATATACATATAATATAAATTGTATCTACTTCTTCAAGTATATTATATTAAGGCGAAATCGACCAACGAAATTGGAACCATTATGAGTAATATGAATTATGTCATGTTTTCTATAAATAAATATACATTTAATGCTAGTAAGTATGGCTAACTAGAGAGGGTGCGATAGTTCAAAAGATCAATTTGATGGTTGCAGGGTTTAATTTCGGAACGGAACTAAACTCTGAGTTGGGTTACGCGTCACCCAACATGCAATGTATACTCGTGGGCCCAAAGTAGAATACGGAGTTAGTACAGACAAGATTCTCTATGATTACTACACAAGATTATGCAATAAATACGGATCTATTTTTATAAATATATAGCTGGAATGAAAAGCATAACTACGAAATAGAAGTTTCCTCAAGCCTATAGTGTTTACGTCTACGGCTTAGTCCAAATAACGATGAGAGATGACATGGTTTTAATATTGGTCATGTAAAATATTTACAAACAATTGTATGAGAGGCAAGCCTCATTAACCATTGTCTTAGTGAAAAAGTAGTTTATCAGTATTTTGGCTTAATATACGATGCATTTAACACGTTTATTATCAGGTTTGACTAAATTATAAGCGTATGATATAATAGAACAACTCTAACCGCAAAAAACAAAGACAAATAAAATTGATTTACCGAAACTGTGTATCTGGCATACGTACGTACATATGTACATAAACACGACGACACCACGTATTAGCAATCGGTCCAGTCCTTAAATAAATTACTCGTAGCAATAAACGAAATGTACTCAAATTCTAAAAAGGCCAGTACACAGTATTTGGGTTCGGCTCCGTAAATCATGGCATCGAAATTAATTAAAAGTCGCTTTATAAAAAGGGTAAATGTTCGTATCGCCCCTCCGCGCGATACCCGCCGCAGACGACGCGCGGCGCCGCACGACAGACAGGGGCTCAATTATTGGGGAACACGTTTCAGTTTAATAAAGCAATTTAGAAAAAGGCCGATTTGCATGCGAATAAGGGAAGGGTTGGAGAAATATCGAATACCCGAACATCGATTTGTGAAGCCTCGATTTGTGTGCTTGTGTTTAGCATTCGTTTCTTACAAACTATCTAACATGTCACTTTATAATAAACTTGTCTCGTCACTTTCAAGGAATATTAACCGTTAATTTAATCTTGATCATATCCACATGTCTTATACATTTTATTTTCTTATAATATACCTGGACAGACACGACTTTCAGTGCACTTTTATCATTTTTTCATTATATTTATACTTCCTATACATAATAAATCAATATGTGACATTATTATATCTGCAAGAAGCGTCCCCATGGCCCAGATATAAATCCCCAAAATTATCTGTCGTCGAAAGCCAAGATCATAAAACGAACGACCGCTGGATAGCTTCAGTTCTCCGATTTACACTCGTAACTCTAAATTGATCGTCACGTGACGTCGGAGCTTAGCGCCTCGCCCCCACATCCCCCCCTCCTTCTCCCACACTAGGGTCTCGTGAACGGAGATACGGTTGGTTCAGAGCGACATTGCATAAGTTCCACCTATAATTTCCGATCACTATAACACAACTTTGATAACGAACACCGTCTGTACTTAGCCAGTCTTAGTTAAACGTACAAAAACAGTTTCTAAGTCTGTGAGTTGTAGTCGCTGCCAACTTTTTCGCAGTTTTTTGAGAGTCAAATTTGCCGTCAGTTAAGGTCGTAAGAAGTAGTTAGGCTGTCAGAAAGTCAGCGAGTTGGGAAGTGGGACGCCACTTTCAAGGCTTATTTATCGTATAATTTATCGTCTTTAAAAATAGTTATTTGTAATATTTATTTCTAGGTTTACAGGCATCATGATGTGTTGTGTTTAGGCATGACTGCAAAATGTGGTTCTGGGTTTGGATCCTATACAGGTGACCGTTTATATAAAAATATTTTCTTTTGTTCGGATTAGTTTAGATGTTATTATTAAAGTATTCCAATATCTCTTGTAATCAAAACTTTTTACCTGAAAATGAAGTTGTAAATTTGAAAATGCAAAATCATATTATTTTAAAATATAACTTGTTAAATTTTCGTTTTGTATACTTGAATATACTTATTGAATAACAGAATTAGATATTTTCAGCAAAAGAATAAAGTATTTTAAAGTAAAACCAATTGTAAGTCACCACAATCTCTTAGGGATTTCGCTAGAGAGAACGCGGGTAATTAATAACCAACCAAATGACACTACTTTTAAGTTTTTAGCTTTTGTATTCTCAACAGCAAAATATTTACAGAACAATAGCAGTAAGAGTAAGCGGGACTGAGAACAACGCTAATATATCATAAAAGCACAAACATAGTTGAAGACGTCGTCGTCTACACAAGTTTCTCATTTGATTTCCGACTGTCGTTCTATTTCCAAGGAATTTATTGTATGCCGGGGCGTAATTTAAATTTCCCTTTCTCTCTCAACTTGTTTTCATATTATCCTACAGAGAAATAAATTAGAACAAGCGAATTCTTGTAGTTAGTGGGCCTTCCCGCCTTTTGACTATATTTTCACAGAATTAAGTCATGTTGAGGCTCGGCAAACATTAATGGAGTATATGTCTAGATATTTAGTACTACAGAAATTGGAATAAAGTTCAATTTGCGCCTTATTGTTGTAACTGTCACGTTTGAGACTTTAAGATAATTATAACACAAATTCTCGTGGACTGTGAGTCTGTGAGAGATGTTCGAGTACGCCTTCAATTAGAGTACACTTTACTTTTATTCCACGTCAAAAAGAATAGATCATTACTTTGTTATTTTGAGTATTCGCAGGTTTTTATAATACTTAGTAACTAGTTTTATAAGAAAAAATGATGATTTATACAAACGTATAAAAACAACATAATTTTTATTTTGAATTTACGTAAATTCATTAAAATACATAATATGTTTTTATAAATGTATTCGTTTTATATAAAATATGTTTTTTTGTATACGTGGAGCATGATACACTTGTCTGTTTTGCGTATTCTACGAAACGTATTAAAGTGATATTTACTATATATCCAACAAACAGATAAATTTAACAATGTATTCATTGACCAACTTGTTTAATTACAATTTTGCAGACAGTTATTTTACAAAGCAAAAAAATATTTCAAAGACAAATAGGTACCACAGAAGACGGCGAATGCAGCTTCAAAGAGATACGGAGAGAACGTTCTTGTTGTCCTGGTTAGACAACGTGGTTAGTTAACTGATTTTTCTGCAATTGCTAAAGACATTTTAAGAGAAAGGACAATAATTGCAATTGAAGAGTTAGTATATTCACATTTGAATACTAAGAAAAGCAATTTAATAACACGTTTTAAACTAAAATAAAATATTTTAATTATTATATTTTCCAGCTTCACGCATTTTCCGGTGTTGCAGTTCACGCAGAGAAAATTTTGTGTTAACACACTCTGTTCTCAGCTTTACAACATAATCAATCAGAGCACAGAAATAAAACTACTTTTCAATATAATTAGTTCTTTTCTGTGCCACTAAAAAATGCCTTTTACGCTGACCGCTGGTAAGCATGACACAGATGCCGTAAGTGTACAAACGGTACTGTGAGACTCACCGGTTTCTAAGCCCTTTACTACTGCGGAAACTCTCTGCATCAACGTGAGATGTCGTCAGTTGTGGACCACCGTCGCCTGCAGGGTTTCTTCGAGAGCACCCGCAACCCCGATGACTTGCAGACGGATCACCACTACCGTACTGCAGTAGCTTTTTAGGGTTGAGGGAGTAGAAGAACGCGCCTAACGCGTTATCGAAGGTCAAGAGGTATCCTGACCTTCGACAGAGGAGCGGATCTACATTCACGGCTTCTTTTATTGCAAATATAATATATGGCCCAAGTGGTCATCGATCCACAACCATCGTGTTTACAGTCAAACGTTTTACCACCGCTCCATTACGGCTTCAATTCGTAATAAAACCAATAACTTTGTCTCCTACATGAATACGAATATATATATATATATAATATATGTACAATGTACATGCAGTAATGAGAGTAAATAACGCCGCTGACATAGCATAGCTTCACTAACGCGTGTTAATTGCGGGTCGTCCATACTGGGTACAGTGCTCCCTGCTCGCTGATCAATGCCTACTGCCTGCTCATACATATATCTATTCAAACTAAACTTATTGTAAGCTGAATAGTACAAAAAGCCGTCACAAACGTTGCGATTGTGTTCGTAATGGTCGTCTTTTTTGAATTATTACTTATTTGAGACTTTTTAAATACACGGTACTTGTAAAAATATGCTAAAGGCTGTCAGTTTATTAGGGAGTTAAATTTTGAAAAACATTTTTTAAAAATTAGATCGTAGCGGGATTCAAACTCGCGCCTCTTGGAAACCGTATTATAATTTTTGACGTAGCCGGATGCAGAATGCATGGCTATGCGGTGAGATTGCTTGGACGGTTTCCAAGAGGCGCGTGTTTGAAACTTACTGGGCTTAAATTAAAGAAGTGTATGAATAACACTTTTAAAATGTCAATAAAAGTCATATTTTACTGTTATTATGTTATTACTATGAAGTCGATATCGTGGCGTAGTGTGACAGCGTCTGACTGTATAGGCAATTGCATGTGGGTTCCATTCAAGCTTAAGCACGGCATTGAGTTCCGCCACTCAACATGCAATGTCTCGATTTCCGTCGGAAAGAGCAGAACAGAGTGTCTTGACACTAGATTCCCGCTAGGCGGGAAAAATCGTGAAGCTGCTATGTTTTACAAAAAGTTTTAATGAAACTGATTATTTAAAACCAAGAACTCTCGATTTTTTTTTAAAGAAACCACACACTTAGTATGCTCAGTACGCTTATAAGCCGCTTTTCTCTATTACGGCATGTGGGTGAAGTGACTGTTTTCTTTTCTTTTTTTTGTTTAGTAAAGTTTGGTTTACTTATTTATTTAACTCTACTTAATTAATATATATTTATTCAACATAGGCTGAATTCATATACAATTCTGCATATTAAAAAATAATATAATTAATAATCATCGAAAATATACCATTTCCTAATTAAATGTTATTTAATAAAATTATAATATTTATACAAATAAGTACAATAACGATGAAAATTAATTAAGAATGTTATATTACCGTTATGTACACAAGTGTAGCTGAATTTGGTTTGAAACAGCACAGTGATCTCCAAACGTTGTCAATTACACCGTTACAACGACAGTACAACGGCAGTGCTTGTGTTTGTAAAGCATGTCATCCATTTATTACGTCAGGCGATGCTTAAAGTATTTTAGTAGTTAATATATATTTAAATGGAAACTAAAAGCAACGTCACTAAATCAACATCCAATAATTGAATTTTACTTTATAGATTTTGATGATTTATAACTTAATCTTGTTTAAGGAGATTTATAAAATGATATAATATAAGACTTTTTAATTATTTACAGACAGATTTTTCGAGAACTTATACTTGTATAAACAGACAACAGATTTTTAATGAAATAATGTAATTTTACGATATAAAAAATAAATGAATACATTCTGTGAATTTATAATGCACGATGCACAGAATTTAACAATTCATAATAACAAACAGACAAGCTAAAAGAAAACCAGTTAAGTGGTTGTGCACTTTCTTGATTCCTTTAGAAGCAGCCAGAAAGTAGTGCTTTAAATATAATTACTTTAAAAAAATACAAAACATTAAATATAAATATTAATTTTTGCTAATAATTTTTGACAAAATCTAAAAGTAGCCAATAAGCACAAAAGAGTAGACTAAACAAAGATACACGCACGGAAGCGTGTTGTATGAACAATCAGCTTTCGATAATGACAATGGTAGCGTAATTGGTCGCCGCCATTAAAACATTCTATGAATAAACATCCACTCCAGCGAATAATTATTTCTCTGTTCATTAGCGAGCTTAGTGACGCTGTACTGCGATTGCCATTTTGTTGTTATCCTTACGTTGAATTGGTTCATGGGTTTCATTTAATGCTTTATTTTAATTTCATTATTAAGAGTAGAGTGCATCCCGCACTTAAATATTTCTGTATACATCTTGATTATGATGCTTTGGTAAAAACTAATGAAGAACGTTGATTTACAATCCATTGTTTAATTGTGGCTCATTTTAAAGTTATTCTGTATTGTGGAACCCAATGGGGACTTTTGAATATAGAGAACTGCAGCTATTTCAGTAGATATGTTATTTTAATATGGTTCTTAAATTGTACCAAAAAGTCACAGTCAAGGTGGAAAAAAAATCTTTTAATATTTTTTTAATATCATCGTATCAAAAGCTGTTTAATATGATAGAACGCGACGACTTTATTTTATTATGTCTAAATAATAGGGCGTACAGATAAAACGACATTCCTCGATGTTAACAAGTTTCGTAGAGACAACAAGTAAGAACACCCCAAACGCATATTAAGTAAAAACACTTTGACTATAACATTTTACGACACCCTTGTGCACATTTTGTCATCAACATGTTTAAATTTCTTATGAAAATACTATTTTTAAACGAAAACTTTGTTGAAAAGATAAGTAAAGTAAAATTAGGTGGACTTGATATGACCGCACCGTGTAACGTTGCGCCCGGGACGCTGATAACAAACGTACTTCCTGAGAGCAGAATCGATATGATAAGTCTTAGGTCTTACTTTACTTTCATTAATTGTGGAAGTAATACGACGTTTATTTATCGTTATTATTTTTATTGACGCTATCAAGGCGCAGTGGGGCAGTGCCTAATTGTATATGCAATGGCCGTACGTTCGATCCTCCCTGCGGGGACTGGATATATCTAATTTATTTTAATTTTTCACTCAGCTGAGACAAGGCGTTGAGTTTCGCCGCATAATATGCCTCTTGAAATCAGTTGCAAGGAGACAATGATCTTAATATTATTTTGTATATATGTGGAAATTATATTCTTGTATATGCTACAGAAGGATGATGAAAACTTATATTTTATTATTGAACTATACTATGTAAACTATAGGATAGAATAAACAACAATTAACAGATAATGTTACTTATGACTATATGAATATAGGTTTAAATTTTCGAATTTATTAATGTATTCACCACTACCTGGACTTATCTTTACAAATATACTTTATGGTCGCCACCAGGATTCGATCAGGGACCCGAATCGATATCCACAATTTCTAAAATGAGGTATAAAATTTTATATAACTAAGATATTTTGAAACCATTAATGTCCGCTGATGTTAAATGGACTCGATGATTTAGGTATAAATTCAATTCTGGGAAATTATAATATTTAAATAAGAGTAATTTGAATTTTTTTGCCAGCTCTTCTATTCAGTACTGGCTTGCGTCCCGGTCGTTACATTGTTGAACGATTCAAAAATATTAAAAAAAGCAATTTTTGATTTTCCTATTCTTTTTCATTCAGATTGCTTATACATAGCGTCCTTAGCATAGGGTGTCTTTAAAATAACCAAAATGTTAAGATACTCTTTTTCGAAAATGAGTAATGCTTTCTAACGTGCCTTTTTCTAAAGAAACTGGAAGGTTTTCCTTATATACATATTTTACACCTTCGATCAACTATGTATTACTTGATCGAAGTTTTTCACATTAAATAAAACGGTCAGCACTACCATCCTACAATAGTAACCAAAGCCATATTTTTTAATAGGCGTTACATTTGGTGATGCGCCTCGTCACACTCTCGGCTCTCTTCACCTGAATCCGGGGAACATATCTCAAAGGGTTCGAAGGCCTCGGGCGATTAATTCGGGCCGAGTCAACACCAGGCAGGTGTCGTGCCGTAATCGAATGGGATTGGTTTCCGCGCCACCTCGCCGCCCGCCCTGATTTACGAGCGCTCCGGGATTGTGGGATCGCTAAAGACATTTCTACGTTCTTGCGTCATGTCCTTATCCCACTGAACGCTGAATGAGATATGCCTTACCGTATATACTTTCGATCGAATCGATTTTTTATTGGAATATAATGTTTCTTCTTTTGTAGGTATTGGTGCATTGATTGGTAAAAAATGTTTTGTTATTTTAGAAGGGAAATTTTAAAACAATCTTTATATAGAACTAACTATACAGCTTCATTCATGCTAACATTGTATGTATATATCACACCACATTGTATGTATCATTGTATACAATAATTAGTAAAACATTTTACAATGTAGGGAGGGCGGCTATTTATTACAATGAACGTAACGTGCATTTTTATTTCGCCAGTAATGGTGCAAGTGAGCTAAAATAAAGCTGAATTGAGCCAATGTACGCAAATCAAATGCAAACAAAGGGACGACTAGATTTAGATGTGTACATTTTAATGTTCATTCAACCGGAAATGTTTGTGACATTTATAAATGCTTATACCTGCAACTGAGCAGGAAACTAAGCGTTTCTTTGTAATATGACATATTCTTTAGTAATATTAAAAAAGAAAAGCGAGTGCAAGGTAAATAAATTATTTACATAGCATTTATTACATAACAAATGTTGCCAAATAATTTGAAAATATATGATTTTGTACGTTTCCAATGTCCAAGCCCTCCGATCCAGTTACGGTAATATATGTAACCTACATTCCCTCTAATTTAGCAATAACAAAATTTAACAGTACTCTCTATATTTTAGAAAGGTAGAAAGTGAAACACTGTTGTAAAAAACATATTATAAAATTAGAAAGATGAGGCCATTTTTCGCATTTTGGTCATTTTAGACATTTCTCCCAAAAAAAAAGATGGAAATCAAAAACAAGTACCATCACATTAACAATTGAAATATATACCGTATTTCCATTTCATAATAACAGCAGTAATAAATAAAACTATATATTTATAACAATAAAGCGTTATCAAAACTGGAAATAGTGTAGCATTTATTTGAGTCGGCGGTAATTTTCATAAATCCGTGTAATCAGATCGGCTAATTTGCCAGTTGCCTAACACCGGCCGGGGTCGCTCGCGTCGCGTCGCGCTGCTGCACTCCACACAATCTGATAAGAATGTCACGTTATAATTGCTATAGTTTCGAGTAATTGAGAAGCTCACTTCCTAGTTGTGACTGTGTTTGTTAAAATTCAGTCGCTCCCACGACGACGTGTTTCATATTTTGTTGCTCGTTATGCTTACATTTACTATAACTGTCGTTTTAATTTCGGTTGTGATAGTTTAGCTGGCCCGTTTTAATTATCTTTAAGGAATATGGTTTTTTTATATCTTAACCGATTATTACAAAAGTAATCGAGTTTATATATTAACGATTATAAGTACTCTAATCTAAATATTTTATAATATAAGATTTTTTGAGGACACTCTTAAACAAATATAGAATACAAAATAAGACAGTTTACTATGCTTTCATAATTAATAATGTTTCTAAAAATATATTTTTTTATTTATATCTTAAGAATCATTAGACGTCGACGAGTGCAGTCAACCTCTGGGAGAATACTTAAAAAACTGTTGTACATTTCTAAAAAACGTTATCATTCCCTCGTTCTTGTCTCTGGTGTGCGTTGGCGCTGCGTCCAAGGGCGTGCGGCGGAGGGCGACGCCCTTCCCACCGAGGCGTGAACATAATTGTAAACCGAGCTTAAGTAAGCCTGAAAAATAGATTAAGCCATAAGTGGATAAAAATTACAGCATCCGTCTCAGGAAAGATTCGTCTGACGCGACGATTATGCCTACCTTCCCCACAAATAACGCTCGTCGCCCGTTATTGTGTATGTAGAAACTGTTTTCAAATAAAGTTTGGGTGTGATTAAGGGGAAGTAAAATATTTTAATTCATAGAATAAATAACTATTTCTTTCCATTATCAAACTGTAGTTAGAATTTTGATACATTATTTAGTAATTTTATCTTGTCTCATCAACGTTAACGTTACACTTGTGACAAGTCTAGGCAGCAAGTGTCAGTTCTAAATCTTATCTGAAATGTGATAAAGTATAACAATGTCGGCTTAATATTAATATAATAGCGACCCGCTCACGGTATCACCCGCGTGAATTTTAGTTCATTTTTAATTTCAGCGGCCTTTTCATAAAACAATGAAATTCCTGAAAAAAATGGGAGAAAAAAGTAGCCTATGTTCATCTCAAGACACTCAAGTATCACTATATATTAGTATGGATATAAGTATGGCTTTACCGACACTTCGTCCGTAGAGGTTTGTTTTTTTTAACTTTAAAGGTATTTAGTGGTTACACATTTTATAAGTTAATCGACTATATCTAAAAGATTTTGTTTTAATTTCGTTATATTTACTACTTACCGTAATGGTTTTTCAAACACCCAAAATCCATAGTTTAGTTGGTGGGGGCTTTATATTGCATAAACGGATTCCTTAATCAAAAAGATGTTTTAATAAAATTTTAATTTTGTTGTACTTATGACTGCTCTAATGTTTTAGTAGGTCTTACTAACTGAACGGAATTTTACTCGTGGAGGTTTCTACTGCACCTGTTTCTTGACCTTCTTCGAGCAACTTACATTGATATATTAAAACGAATCGATAAATTAATAAAATTAACAAACGAAAGACCTATTCAATACGTCAACTTTATATATAAAGTTCTTCCTTGAAAAATAAATCTATGAAATTATTTTCAACTTTCAATAGGAATAACATGCAAAATATAAACCTATAACATGCAAAATATAACCAATAATTATAAAAAACCTAAAAAAAAAAAATAAGTGGACGTAAGTAATGGAAATAATATTAAAAAAAACCGAAGTAATTAAAATTAACAAAAAATAACAATAAGTTTACGACTGTAGGAAATGATTAATATTGGAAAAATATCGTACAACAAAAAAAATGGTTAAATAAAGTAGCCTATTATCATCCCAAGGCTCTCAAGTATCTCTATATGAAATTTAATTACAATCGGTTCAGCGGTTTGGCTGTGACGATGTCACAGACAGACAGACAGACATAGCTACTTTCGCATTTACAATATTAGTATGGATTACGTCCATTTTCCACATATTAGCATATAAACTGACCCAAAATTATAATGAATTTCTTTTTAGTGGCATTTTTTGTCTTAGAGTCATTAGACGATAGCCATCTTTTCCACTTTTCTCTCTTGGCAAAAAGGAATTAGTGACACTCTGTTCTCAGCATTTCACCCGAATTCAAGATGTTGCATATTGAATGCAGAAACTTCTCACTTTTGGGCTTAACGTCCATTTTTGGCGTAACGGAGAGAAAATAAAAACAACATTAATACGACCATTCTCCGAAGTGGCAATCTAATACACAACTATAGCGTTTACTGTAAGGCGTATCCCACTGTGTCACGATGGCCGCAAAGTTCAATAATAATATTTCTCAAGGAAAACGCATTTGAAAGGTATAGCAGAGGCAACATCGTGGCAACCAAGTGACTGCGATCTCCATTCTCCATACTTTTGAAAATATTGAGCTTCTTGCGAGCCTGTGGGAATATTTAAACAATATGATTGACAGCCATTTATCAACTGACAACCATTTATTTATTCGTCAAAAACACCTCAGTGGCCTCGCCAAGCACTCACTTACTCTCGTCACTATGTTAAAGAAAATAGTACACAACTAGCTTACGTAATCAATATAGACACAGTTTTCATAGCATTAACATTTTTAATATTTTCTTATTGAGTAGATAAATCTTTAGAACGTCGCTTGTAAGTCCCTTTCAAACTTTATCATTCTAGATATTAATCAATGAGATGTACTCGTATTACTAGAACGTTGAATAATGAATAAAGGTAAAATATTCCAAGATTTATTGTGAGACTATTTCTTTGAAGTTAGCAAAAACCAACTTTCTTTTAATATGTAGTAAGATGCCAGAATACCTACGATGTTTGCAGGTTCGGTTTCCATCTGAATAGAATGTTTAAATCTGGTAACATGTGTAATTAAACAGGTTTGTTTTAGTTTTGTTCGGTTTAAACAAAATTTGTGGTCAATTCTGCACTCAATACAAAACATCACAGTTTTCAGAAAAAATCAAACGAAATCATATATCGAAAAGAACATTGAGAAATTTACCATACAAAATGCAGAAGATGTATGGAGATGTAAAGAAAACTGATGAACTAAAATAGAGGAAGGAAAATTGAAATCCCAAGCCAAGATGTAAAACGAAATTTATCAAAGTAAGTGCTAACAGTATAAGTTACAAGTATAATTTAATGTGAATAATATTATAATGGAATATTTTAAAAGTAAAAATATGGCGTAAGAAGAAAATGTATTTTAAAAATGTTCATACGTTGAGTAAAATTTTCTCAAGATTTTATAACAATATTTTATAGTTACATATAAATGAGGTGTGAATGTGTCAAGTGGATTTTCTTTTAGCGTTGCTTTGTATTTGCCATCCACTGCGAATAGATAGCTCCCAGAAGACGACTACTAGGTATACCTAGACGACTACCACTATACCGAACTACAATGTTCATAAATAAAATAAACTTTGTAATAAACAAGACTACATGTGTAGTAAACTTAAACAAATGATTATGATACAAAATATATTGGTTAATTGATTTAATTTCTATTATAAGGCTATAAGAATAATTTCTATTGTAACATTTTTATAATGTTTTAAAATGTTATTCATACTTAGAAAGTGCACATTTTATTGTACCCGAACATGTGTGGCACCTATAACCGCTTTACTTAAGCATAAGTCAAATATTAATTAGTTACGTTTTCTACAATACACGCAACTTCCTCACGAGCGGTTAATACACGTTATGTTTTTATTTCGGCCATACATTACTAGAACAGGAAGGTACTTGTATAAGAACATTAATCATGGCAGAATCGAACTCCGACCCGCCAGTAACTCACAAAAGAGCCGTCCTTGAGCCCTCGTGCCACGGATCTCGGAAACATGGACCGTGTATTTAATTCTATCAAATAATATTTTATTATAGTATATAAATAATATAGCTCACAGAAGTTAATTTTTAGTTAGTATATAACTGCCCCAAACGGTTACTCCTCGCAGTGGGTCTAAAAATTTAAGCAAAAAATTTGAAAGTTTTAATAATAATGATTTTATGCAGACAGTGGCTCATCGGTAGTGAAACGATACAGCACATTGCAGGAGCTTGTAAATCTATTGCACAGACTTGTAATCATAAGCATCGGCAAGACCAGGTGGCATTTCATTATATTGTGTTCTAAATATATAAGTATAGTTCATCAACATTTAACCAAAAAACTTAACTTAATAAATGAAACCGTTCCACATTACTAAAATAAACCACAGTCAGTAATAGATACAGCTGCATATAAACTGTATTGAGACAGAACAATAATCACAGATCGTACAGTACACATACATCATAATCGTCCGGATACAATATTATGACAAAAAACACAAAACAATTTATCTCATAGATAGTCTTTCTTCTGCCCATACAAAGAAAGTAACAAAATACACAGATTTATCTATAACACTCCAGTCATAGTGGCAAGTAAATACAGTCATACTATCATCTTCCAGGAGTGATACCAATTGTACACAGTTCTCTCAAACAAGTTGACATTCACCCTTTACTTTACCTTCAGTTACAAAAGGCAGTCATTCTGAACATATGTCGAATATTCAGGAAATAGTTATCACTTCAGTAGGAACCACACATTTTTCGAGTGTTTGACCAAAAGTACAGTGTTTGACAAAGAGGAAAAAAACCCAAATGGGAGAAAACAAAAATAACAATTAAATAATAATATTACACCATTAAACCCTTTATTTCCGACGACAAAGATCGATTCACTAATTTAATATTGTAATTAACATGTAGATTGCCAGAGACGTACGCTCATTACTTTAATTATTATAATATTGACGTTTGATTAATACCGCATTTCCTGTTTAACCAAGCCGTATTATAGTATGTAAATATTCAATTAGTTCTAATGCGTATAATTTATATAAATTGATACACTCACTGAACACTTAAAGTACTATAGTGATACTAAGTAAAATAGTGATTTGACACTAATATGTCCTTAGATATATTTTCAAATATCGCGTGTTACTCAGTATTTTCTTATTTACTTTATCGTTTAAACATTAATCATGCTCGTGCTATTATTGCCGTGTAATAGAATGAGGTGAACAACTTTATATATAAATTGAATGTCTCGTTTCGTAGCTCGTGGTCGGGACAAAAAATATATTAGGTGGGTCCTGGCCGACTGATTTACGCTCTCCGCGCACCTTGCTTTTTGTCGCCTACTCCGCCATTACCTATGGGCCATTAAGACGACGCTCGATAGCCCGATCAAGCACTGGATAGCATAATATTGTAGTAATATATATTTAATACTTAGGTACATATTTATTTTTACGCATTTCTTGTATTTTGCGAAGTGGGACGTATTTCGTATCGCTTACTGTAAGTTGGTAGGCACCATTTGTTTATCCATACTTCACGCTGAAGCACCCCGCATTCGAGACATTGCGTGTTGAGTGACACCGCGCTTTGTCCACCAGAACGGAGATATGAAAATAATTAAAATATAATCATTCCCCCAAGAATCGAACCCAAAACCATCGGATATACATTCAGACGCTGTGACACTGGGATACGATAGCGAGACAACTTAATTTCAAGAGAGTCAGTTCTTCACTTTTCCGATAGCTTGGAATCATTCTTAGTATTGTAGTTTCATAAATTTCGCATAGATTTCTTGTGTTAAGCAACTCTCGCTTTATTCGGTATAGTTGGTGAGTGTGTCGGGACGTGCTAAGTGATTGTCCGTTTTGTGGATCTAATTTCAACAACAGTCGTTACAAGTAGTCGAAAGTCTTTCTATTTCCGATAACTAATCTGACCATTAGGTTAGGTTTATAGTTAGATTGTATAGGATAGACGAATATATTTAACTCATTTTTAATTTTTGATTTTCTACTTTAAAGTTGTCTAGTGACCAGGTAGAAGCAGAGTCGTTAATCAGTGAAGATATAAATTGACTCAAAATACAATAAAATCACTTTCTTTATAGTCTGAAGTAGGTACTTAGTATCTACATATTTTTATAAAATTTTTTTCAGACAGCTGAATGATTTACTCATTTTTTTTCTTATGTACGTAACTGACTTATCATAAAATAAGAATAATTAAACATCTAATGATAAAATTCACCCGTTCAATTTCAAAATAATTCACTAATGGTGTACTCAGTTTTATTTATCATCTCTTTGTCATTGTTTGATTTAAAAGGCTACAAAATCAGATCAGATCAAGATCTGGCAATAACTGATGCTAAATGCCTTCCAGCCCAATCAATCGACTATATAAATCGAATACGAATTATCACGAGGTACTCCAGTAACTAAAATGACAAACTAAAAAAAACTAAACTACTTAATAATGCTAAATATACAGTGTGAGGTCACCTACTCCTTTGACACTAATGATTATTCAACTTACAATTACTACCATATTTTTTTCATTTTCAAAACAAATGTATATTTTTATATAAGTCTAGTATTCGGGAATTTAAACGTAATGTAATGTTTCATTATAACATCACTGTTTTTACGGAGACGCAATTATGTGTAGCTAAGATGTTATGTTCCTTCAAATACTGATGGGGATGGGACGGGGGCTGACTAACCCCCCTAACCTAACTCGTATAGATGTGAAAAGTGACACACAGTAGGGTCCGCATTAAGAGCCTAGTGTTGATGCTTACAACAAAAATAAGTTGTAATGAGCGTATAAGAATTTCGACGTAGCTGGATATAGAACGGATGTAGAGCTTAGTGGTTTCAAAGAGGCGCGGGTTCGTGGGCGGATGTGTAAATCTTTCATATTACATATTTCAAGTACCTTTACATCAATATTTATTATAGCTTTATGGTTAGTTTATTGTCATTTAATGTAACATAATATCCGTGACAGCACCCCCGCCCCTGCGCGCCACCGCCCGCCCGTAGTAACCGGAAAATTACGTGAAATTCACAAAAACATGTACGAGTTTATTAGATTCCCGGTTGTTGTCTAATTTTAACATTACATTATTTTAATTTATTTTCTTTATATTGTAAAAACGGCTTTCTTGCTCAGAAAATAAGTTTAAAATTCGTTTGTTAAAAGAACGTTCAGTAGAGATGTAGGCACATCACGCGTGTCGATTCCGGACGTAAAGGAGAATGGTTAATCCAATTACAGGTTGAAAGGGCAATCTGAATCCTCATAAGGGATAATTATTAGCTGAGTAATAAGGAGTAAAAACTGATGTTAAATAAAACCTTCGTGCGGCTGGTCCGCCTTACGCCTCAACGAGCGAGTTGTATTATTATTAGTCTTAATTATTTAAATTTCTTATATTATTTGCGATTACTATGGAAAACGTCGTCCTTTTAATTATATTTATATTTACATATTCTTCACTAATTATAGTGAACCAATAGTCGGAGTTCAGTGGAAACTTTAATATCGCAACGCATCAACAACCTTCAACAACTATCGAAGATCGTTTTGATTTTTATAAATATTATTTTAAAAAAGAAAAAAAAATATTTCGAAAGGCTTTATATTTTTCATATTATAATACCTAAATATTATAAATATTAAACTCTAACTAACTTTTAAAAAAAAAATTTACAGTAAGGCAGCAATTAGCGACGAACTAAGATATATACCAAAAGAAATCAAATTTGAATTGTAATCTCTTCACCATCAATCAATCAAATCATGTGTTGAATGTTAGAATAGTGAATAAGTGGACGAGTACTTAACATGTAAGCGGCTTAAAGGTTAAGTGTCTGTCTCTTTTTGGTAAGTAAGTTTTATATATTGAAAGCTTAAATGAAAATATGTTTTAAAATATAATAGACAACATTATTTTCGTCTAACCCAGACAGTCGAGATCAACAAAATATTGATTTATTTAATAATACGGTGATTTCTTGAAAAGGTAATAATAAACAAAATATAAAAAATACCAATATGCACTGTAAATGTCACTGATGAATCAATTAATTAATTAAATCTTAAAAGAATAAAGAACATATTTCTGAACATGTAAATAGACAAACGAAATAATTTTGTGTATATATTGACGTGCTGTTACCAAACACACTAAGCGGGAATCTACGCCTATACCCTTAGTAAGCTATAGTTTAGTAAGCTCCAAATCATAATCGCTAGCCACTGGTTCATATAACTATGTATAGTATAGTATAACTATCTATAGTATATTGAATACATGAACAGACAGCTATCGTGACACTGTCCTATTGCGCCACAATGGCCTCAAAAACTCAACAATAGATTGTCTGAAAAAATGTTAAATAAGCGGTCTCCTATATTGGCTATCCAAGTAAAAAAGGGCCTAGAATAGTCCAGTCCTTTTTTACTTTGTTTTCTATCTAAGTACTAAAAGCCTAAGTCAAAACTCTAAGTCCACGCTGTAAGGTGTAAAATTTCATAATTTATAATGCAAAATAAATTTGTGTGAGGAGGAAATTAAATCACTAACAATGGTGGTGACCGTGTCGCGGCATAATATTGAGAGGGTCGCTAATATTCTAAGGAATTTTGTACGTCTTTATTTTATAATAGCGACCCGCTCGCGGCTTCGCTTGAGTAAACTACATGGCTAAACTATTTCGATATTTCTTCCACCCGCATTCTCGCTTAAATCACACACTTTGCTTAAATTTATAATTTAAATGGTTGTAACTTTTTTTTTATTCTCCCCATCTTCCGTCAAGAAGGCCATCCACACTCTTAAGGCGAAAAAAGCACCTAGACGTAATGGCATCACTAACAAGGCGCTTTTCCACTTACCACTCAAGACCATTGCCACAATGACTAGGCTCTTCAATGCCATTCTACGCCTGGGATCCTCTGGTGTTGCACGTGGTCGTAGGTGGCGGTGGTCACTTACCATCAGATGCCCGGACGCTAGTTTGCCTTGCCATTGAAATAAAAAATAAAAAACCACTCATTGATTCCAACAACTACTAGACTAAGAAGTATCGCACGTGACCATAGATAGTTCACTGAAACTATAATAGACGGCACTAAACTACGCGCCGACATATTATTCATTAACACCAATATGACTAAATGGGTCTTATTAAAATGTGTGTTTATATTTATACTCAAAGTAAAATTTTGAAAAGATATATGATCTAAAATAGCTAGAAATTGTTAGTTCAGGAGGTCCTCGTAAAAGAATCTATAATATATTCATTGAGAATAACATTAAAATTATAAGCACGAATATAGTTTAACATTATGTCAATATACATAAACAATGACAATGACATATAAAAAATACAGAACAAATTAATCTTATCATATTTGAGATTGGCAACTCTTAGACAATCTTTTAGAATTGTTTTGACTGAGAATATATATAATATAATATATATATTTAGCTTGTGTCAGTCTGCCGAATTCTTAATGTGCAGTTCTTTACCAGACATACTGATACTTTTTTTCTCTGGCTAGTATTTTTGCAGTTGTATTTAGAATATTCTTGTTTCTCCTTGCCAAGTGGTTATTAAAGACAAATATTTTTTTTTGCTTTCGGGCAGGATTCCTTCGAATTCTCGCCGCCACTGCTTTGATCGCCTATTTCGTACGAACACTACGTGTACATATCAATAGCCGGGACACAAACATTTCGCTACATTCATTACTACATATACACATTCTATTACTACATAATCTAACACAAATATATTCATAATTTCTGTAGGCCTGTAATTAAAATAAGAGAACCTGTTATTATAACAACTCAATTTAAATGAGTTCATGTCGTTGAGTTCATTTTCGACATTAATTTCGTACACATTATTTAACACTGGACCACTTCCTGTTACTTCATAATGGTTTATTATGGGAAATGCAATTAATTCTCGTCGGCAAAAACTGTTGAGTAGCTTTGTTATTGTGTCGTGTAACTTTTAAATTGGTCCAAATAAGGGAGAAGGTCTTGTTTTAGTTATTTTGTATAGATGTCGACTTATGTTGTGTTAGAATTAGTATATTTCAAATAAAAATATACCGTACCAGAGCGCAAAAGTGAAAACAATTTAGTCTCTCACTGTGCCAGGAGAGATTACATTATAAAAGTGATTTATTACAAATTAATTTTACACTGTTGAGATATTAAGACTGTGTAGTTCTTACTTTACAAGAATAATATTTTAACAATAAATATCGAAAAGTGTGCCACATTTCGAAATCACAGAAAGCACCACTAGCTGTTTGTTGTAAAAATGCGCTAACTTCCAACCGCAGAGGACAGGCACGTCAGAGTTGCAAACTGCTTTAGTTGCTTAGTTGCTCGCGTCACACGAGTGCGGATGACGCGGACGGTGCGGCGGCGGGGGCACTTGAAATTGAAATAACATGATTTCTTAATATTACCTAAAGTTAGGGATACTTTAATAAGTCAAAAATCAAATTAATTTAAGTTGACTACTTTCTCGTAGTGAAGGATTATACACAATGAATAAAAAAGTAACGAAGCTTCTTTTAATAAAAACTATATGATTATCAAACCAAACTCAAATCTACCTTATTCCCAACATACAAAGTTTATTTAATTAAACAAAGCTTATATGTTGTTTTGTAAAAAGAAAAAAGTGTGTCTGTAAATCGCTAGTCCTTAACAAAGTGGAATCTTTTCAACACTGTAATGGCATGAGCGCCTGAGCGGGCGCTATCGCCACGTCGCGTCGCGTCGTTAATCTGGGCCGCGGCGAGTCACTGCTTTTTGCTGGTTTTTCCACCTTTATTAAGAGGACTCGTTTGATTTAGAGCTATGAGCGCATTCAAATCACTATTACTATTGAAGAAATGGATGAAAAATATAAATTGAAAGGTTTTTAATTATCAGCGAAGAAACTAAGTATGACCCGTTTCAGAATTTGCTTGATTTGTTGCCTAGAGTCGAGATTAATCAAAATTTACTTTTTTGTTGTTTATGATGGTTGTGTCAGCAATAACACGTTCTTTATTGTTCTCAAATATAAATCATCTTATTTCTTATATTAACATAGATACTAAGAAATCGAAGACAGAAAAATATCGAGAATTTTACAGATTATTTGTCAACATTTTATTTGTCATTGTACATTTTTCTTATAGAGTCACGAAGAAAGTTTTTTAAATAAAGTTATAAATTTAAAACGTATGAAACTAACAAAACCAAAACCACATAACTTTTACTTCGAAGCAGAGCACTGAAGTTAGCGACAACTAGTTGCAGAGAAATGACAAAGTTTCCATTCGAACGCCACATCGAGCTTTCATTTATAAGCTTATCTGAGTGTATGTAAATATTCGTAAATAGCAATGTGACTCTATTGACTTTTCAACTTGGTTCCAGTTTTTAGTTAGAGTTTTATTAGAAATTCCATATAAATATAAATAGCCTGTTTTTCTTATATAATGGTATGACGGTTGAGCGATTTTGTCTTATATTGAAAATAAGAGAAGATCAAAATGTAACTGATCGCAGTCTATACCCCATGCACAGACTAATGAAAAAAATATTATTGCGGGCGAGCGATAAAACGAAACAGCTTAGTCGTGTAGTTAACTCAGACAAAGCAACGAGTAGGTTGCTAGTTTTTTAATAAATTACATTATCTCTAGAATATAATTTATTCTACGTACTCACAATGTTATTTCTAATTATAAGCTTATAATATTTTTTTATTCCATTAACATTGTGTGTAGAATAGCGGAGCTCAACGCCACGCTTTGTGTTTGGTAGAAGTGAAGAAATTAAATAATTATTTAAACTTAGTCATTGTTCGTGTACCAGTCATTGCCTGTATTGGCAGAACCTGCGCTACATTTTCTATATACTACTTAATATTTTTTCAGGGCCTATCAACTCACAGCTAAGTCACTGGATGAGTTATCGTATTCAGTGACATAAAAAACATTATCTTATCTTTAAAATGATGTGAAAACATGTGTTTAAATTATATTTATCTCATATCAAATCAAATGCAAAAAACATTTTTTTTCGACTTTTCTTAGATAGAGGTACATAAATCCATAAAATCTATCATCTATATCAAAATAATTAAAACTAAAATATTAATGAAGAAAAAGAAAGCCAGCGTCACACCAAGGTGTTCCCAGGTGGTCACCCATCCAAGTACTGACTGCGCCCGATGTTGCTTAACTTCGGTGATCAGACGAGAACCAGTGTGTTCAACTTGGCATGAACGTTGGCGACAATATTGAATATGAACAATATAACGCTACCAAAAATTATATTAAAATAACTAGAATATATCTTGTAATACAAAACACATTGATAATATAATAAATAATACAAAATGGTAAATTAAAAAAATATATATATAAATATAAAATAGGTATCTCTCCGGCGGGGAATCGAACCCCGGTCTCCCGCGTGACAGGCGGGGATACTTACCACTATACTACCGAAGATTGTGATGATGAATCTGAAATAATCTCATAGTTGTCACAGCATAATGTTAGAAGTTTTATTTATATAAATAAAACGATAACCAAAAAATAAATTTCTCTAATAATTATGACTACATATATGAAACAGTTTTTAGCTTCACGGTTTATCCCGGGGTAGTCAGAGAGAACGAAACGCCAAACTATAAGCTCTCTGCATACAAGTTTCGTCTTGTTCACTGTCATCGACCTCTTGAATCACTTCCTCTGCGGAGGGGTCCTCATGCTTTTTACGCGAGTTCTCTCCCCACCTCCTTTACTGCTCATCTTTCCTTCATATATCTTTCTTACCATTCTTTTATCACTCATCCTCTCATAAATATTAATGGTAACAACACGAAAACCAGCAACAGCAATTTTATACAAAACGATATAAGTTTTTAAAAAATATTTGGTGAAGTCTTTTTTCAATGTTGATATTAACTTTCAGTGTCTAGTATGTGAGTAGCGGACTGATCACCGAGACCCTTAAAACGGCCTTACAATTAGATGCATATGTGAAATGTAATTTTTTTATTGTTCTGGTCAGAAACCACCTAATCTGGAGGTAATCTTGGACGTGAAATCATGACATGCTCATCATAAAAATCGTTGCCATTGGAATTGAAATGATTTGTAAAAGTTACAACTTCATAGAAGAACTTCAGTGGGTCTCATTTAGCTTGCAAGTTTTATTTCAAGCTAATAACCAAATGCGTTAAGTTAAATATAGTCTTTTAAAAATGGACTTATATTTTAATATAAATTTTTTTATAAGTTTGGGAACATATGAAAAAACATAAAGAAGAAAATTAAATATGGTGACTATTTAATAGATCAATGTACTGCGTTAGTCATTTTAGTCGTTGTCGCACTATCTTAGCTTAAAAACCTTTCATCTGACTTATTCTTAACTATGTTTGAACTCCGCAAAAGGTACTGGAGCAAAAACATTTGCCCTACAACTATAGTTAGTTCTGTAAGTGAAGTATGTATTTATTGAAATCCTTATATGATTATTTTTTATTTATATATAAAAATATTTATTAATTTATTGTAAAGCTTTGAGATTTAAGTATTAAGAGACACATAAAACAGATTACACCTCATTATTAAATAAAAATTTTGTTTTCTTTCTGCAATAATTGAGTTATGTAAAAATATTCAAAGATGTGATTATTATAACTAAAAAATTATTATGAAGATAAGACACTGAACAAGAAATTATTATGACGAATAACAGGAATAAACCTGATTCACTGAAATGAAGACAAAATTCCCAAAAATATGAATAAAATACACTTTCTGAGTTTTACGAGGTAGAGTTAAGCGAAACTAAAATGTATGTACCTACTCGTACACACCACGCCGTAGTCTGCACCCGATTTTTACTAAGATGACTTGTTTTTGTAAGATTTATGTCCGCAGGCGGTCTTACAGTTTTGTAACTTACAATTTTATTATATAAGGGGCTTTTGGTAACTTTATATATTTTTATATCAATTAGCTAGCCAAAAGGAAAAAAAGATTTTTTAAATATGAATATTTTTACTTTTAGGGTAATGTGTACGTTTCCTTACGTTAGTAAAATACAATTACGGAATATTAATTATGAATATAAATATATTACAAGTCACCAAGTAAAAAATGTTATAAAAAGTAACAAGAAAGATCTCTTAATAGGTAAACTTTATTATAGCAATTTTTAATATAGTAATCAACATCACAAGCTACGGCTAACTAAGCTGTACAACTGAGGCATAGTTCCAGATGTAATAGTCCTTTGTATGACATTTAAAAAAAATAAAATAAGAACAACACGTCAAATTGCAAACGTAGGTTTTTCACGTGACGTGCCTCCAATACCGACACTCTACACCAGACACATGACACTGACACCCTGACACCTCAGTGCGGTGAACGATCGCTGTTATCGGTTACTGATAAACGTGGACGTCGCTAGTTTGTGGATGACAAACAGAATATAGCCGTAATTACACCCTCATAAACGCTTTTGTGTACAACATTTATGTACTTTTAATACAGGTACGTATTTATTTACTTTGTAAATATAAACAGCAAAAAAATTAATAGACCCGCCTAATACGTACCCATCAAGTTGCATGAGAAAGATGCTTAAAGGTATAAAATTATTTCTTATATGAGTAACAAAAATTGTTGCTATTTATGTAATTAAAGATTAATGTATTTTTTTCAATTCCATCTTAAAATAAAACATATAATTATAAAACAAGAAAAAGAGTAATTTCTATAAAAGGTCAACCGTGTGCAGTTCTCTACTCGCTCACTTTTCCCCGACGTTAGAAACAAATCGCTCTAATGAAACGTCGATTAAAACAAGTAGCGAGGGGGACTAGCAAGTGGCGAGTGACGCAAGTTGTAATCACACCGGAGTTTCAATAATTGTTGTTTCTATCCAGCTTCAATTGAAAGTTGGGCAGTTCCGAGCGCCTGCATTAGCATGCATCATACCCGGCTCCTAGCTACTGAACGTTCATTGGATAGTTTGCCGTTAAAAAGACGTACACGAATTGTACCTCGAAATTGAGCTTGGTTATGACAAAGTTCCAATGTAAAGCTATCATCATTCGACGTACATTATTCTTATAATAAAATGTTATATGTTATAGCATTGTATTCTAGACTTAGGTACTTTTACATTGCAATATTGAAAACAGTGAAGCGTGAAGTTGTATCATTAAAAAGTTTTTTTTTGATAACATAACTTAATTATAATAATTCAGATAAAATTAACAGTTCTAGACTACAGAACAAAAGACGAGCTAGGATAACTTCAACATTTTCTTACGTTCTTTTCAGTTTCCATCACACTGACAAAAACGTATGAGTGCTAATTGGATACATTTTAAACGTAACTACAAACACAGCGTATTAAAGCTATTAAAAAGCTAACGAGTTTAAAATAACCGCTATTTCACTGTGGAGAGTATCCAATATCATTTGATGAGCGAGTAAGTACAATTGATGGGACACTTAATTACCAACGAGCCATCATCACGTCACCTCGCGGGACATGACGGCTGCTAGTCGCTGCGCCCAAAGCGGCCCCAGACCGCCCCAATTCTCCCCAAGCAGCTCCTGTCCACCCCAATATACCCTAGTCGGCGCCAATCTGCCCCATCCTCCTCATTAAAACAACTGCAGTTTGTACGTTTCATACACAGCCTTCATATAAACCTGTAGGTCTACATTCATTCATTTGACATGTCTCAAATAGCTGATATGATTTTTGATTTGCTAGTGAATATTTATAATGCTACTTAAGGCAGCCGAATAAGACTTAATGAAGTTTTAATAAACTCAATAAATAAAAACCAAGTTCAAAAACAAGAAATTCAAAAGATTTTATTTTTATTAAATAATTACGTAATTAATAATTAAATATGAGTTATGTAAATGTTTTAATTGACATTTCTGCCACTTTAAATGACTTAATGTATGGGTGTAATTTAATTTCCAGCTTCGTACTACTACCGCATATAACATGGTAACAAAATTCAACGCTGTACCTTGTCTCACTAAACTGGAGAAGTAAACAGAATATGAAGAAAAATTGTTTCCTGAGTACAAATCTAACCCACGTCCATCGTGTGTGCAATCACTGCGCCGTCGCTGTATTTCAATATTGTGACTATTCAATCATCTAGTCTTACAACTGCTCATAGTCAATCAAGACTATTCAATCATCTAGTCTTACAACTGCAAGTCCTAACTCATAATTCTCAAGCAACCAAGAAATTTTGATTGAATTAGTTACTAATTTAACACTTAGATTAAAAGTTAGGTCTCCTGGGACGACAAAATGATCTCAGAGGACAAGTTTGGTAGTCCACAGGCTTTAGCTAACCAAATACTAAGTTTCTCATTATTTAATATTACTCAAAATATGTATTGTAAAATAATTTAATATACTATTTCATATTTGATTGGTAATTATTTTTGTATTTATTCTCATGTTGCGAGATAGGCAAATTCGTTGAGCCCCGCCACCCAACGTGCAACGTATTGTATTCGGAATGAAAGCTGAGAACGGAGTGTGTTATCACTATCTCTCTGTCTCTCTGTCTATCATGCTAGATAAGGAATAAGCGCGACCTGAGGAAAGAAATAACGAATAATAACGATTGACGAGAGACGATATAACGACGATACGACAAACGTTACTCCGGTGTGGCGAACTAATTGAACTTAGTTGTGAAATTGAAAATATTTAATTCTCATTGTTTCACTCTATTATTGAGCTAACTTTTAACTTTATTCTTTATCTTTAGAAACTTGGTTAGCTTGAGAACTAATATCGTGTTTTTTTATGAAACTATTAATTGACTAAATAAATATCAAAGTTTTTATATATTTAAAAATTTTGTAATATGACACGCCAAATATAAAGACACTGATTGCTTCTTGTTAGCCTTTGTCTGTCATATTATATAGATTCCTTTAACATATAGTGTGAAAGTCACTGAAGAAACTTATTCATAAAAAAAACATTTTCAGAAAACGTATAGAAATTTGAATTCGCGCCCATTGGAAAATATCAAAGCACTTTGGTTAGTACCAAATAATACGTTCTATATCTAGCTAGGTCGAAATTCTTATACGCTTGTTACAATAATTTCGAGATTTTTACAAATTTCTGCTCAAATTTTTATACCTTTTGTAAAAATTTGTGTGTATAACAATTTAAAAATAAGTAAAAAACTTGTATTTTTATTAAACATGTCGTTTTACCTTAATAATGGTTTGTAATACTAAATCAAATCAACTTAATCGAGAAAATATTCTAATCAGTATCCGAAAAATTTAAATCTAAGAAAAATTTAAATCCATACCAGTATATAAATGCGAAAGGAACTCTGTCTGTCTGTGACTTCATCACGGCCTAATCGCTGAACCGATTGTGATGACAGAGTTTCTTTAGGGTCTTGAAATGAATACGCTTATATATAATAAGGCCGCCGAAAAAACGAAACAGCTAAAGTTCTTTTCGGGTTTGTCTTTGTCATTTTATCCGTATATAAATCACTTACTAGTCTTATAATATAAAATTTTAATTATATATTTTTAACTGATGATACGTTTGTATGTAGTAGAAGGACACCGAGGTCGCTAGCTCCGGCTTCAGGCCAACACGATGCCGTCCTTTTTTGTGTTCGCTAACTACCGCCCGGGGATATGTTACTCTTATATAGCACGCCGCTGTCGGCGGACTTTGCCGAAATAGAAGATACTGTGCAATTGGCTTTTTGCCTTCAAAATTGTGAAATTATATTACTTCGTGGTATTACATCTAACTTAATAGCCTAACTGTCTAAGAGTACAATAGTTAGATTTCTTCAGGGTTTGCATAACTTGACTTAATATGCATAAAAAAGACTGATCAATTTGTTTAATAACACTATAAGATCATATGAACTTATCGTTTTATTATTGTACTACAATAACATTATATAGTTATCAAGAAATATAAATATAATTCTATAGACAAAACATGGAAACGACACAAATTTATGTTCCACGTTTTGCCTACATTATATACAGAATACCGCGTATTAAATATAGTTCTGAATCGTCTAGCTGTATGTGCACTCAAAGCCTTACAGACTGAGAACAAACTCTCAGTAGGATCGTTTATTATGCTCGTGGTTCTGATAGCCTCGAGTAAGAGTCATCTCCAGGGCCACTTCTTGTACACAAGTATTTGAGATTAGTGTGAACGCTTCATATACGACTACTTAAGTACCTGCCCATTACGCAATTTCTTTATACTTTCAGTAATCTTGCTTTAAAAAATATTATTATTTTACTTCCTCTATGGTTCATAAGTTATTGAAATATCCTAGTGCATCCAGATTTTAAAAAATAATTTTACAATTTCGTT
Source organism: Podotricha telesiphe (assembly GCA_038994665.1). Taxonomy (NCBI): domain Eukaryota; kingdom Metazoa; phylum Arthropoda; class Insecta; order Lepidoptera; family Nymphalidae; genus Podotricha; species Podotricha telesiphe. The sequence goes on from JAOYRR010000569.1 coordinate 63,354, forward strand.
CTTTTTTACAGATTTTTTTATGATATTTGTATGTAGTCGCATTTATAATAAGGTATAATGAGATGAGTTGAATTAAGTTATATATTTTTTTTATACAGAACTTCAATGTACTTAAAATAAAAAAAATCCTCTTGTCGAAAAATCGTGTATATCATATACACCATTATCAAGAAAAAGCTTGATAGACAAGATAGATAACTATATATAACTATACTTCATTCATATATCTAATAAAACAGTAAGAGAATTAACTTTACATATAAGCTTAAAGCACACAAACAAATCTCAGAACCGCAGAAAGAGTCACAGCTACAGCTATTGTAAGTAACCGCAAGAATAAAATACACATCTAATTGTGCTATTATCATTTAAATTCTTTCTTCAGTAAATCCAAACAAATGAGTTGGCTTTCCCGAAGCGATAACACCCCTTTGCGAAGTCCGGCGCAGATCGCCTTGGATCGTCGCCAAGGAGGCAAGGAGCCGCTGATTTATATGAGCAGTACTCGTTTATGACTGCTTCTTTGAGCATTAAGTATGCATGACAAATTAGTATATCGTAAGTCAAAAGAAAAATGTATTTTTTTGATTACAATCAATTTTATTTATTTTTTCATGAGACTGTCAAATTGTGTATTAAGATAGTTTAAGAATATTGTGTACTTTTGAAATTTAAATCTAATGTTATATTGTTAAGAACCTGTACATACGATTATGTATATATTGTGTACGAATAGTAAAATATTGACGAAATAGAAAAATAAAGAGATTCTTCTTTTATTATACAGCCCGTCTGAGTTTCCTGCACTTAAACGTCATTAATTTTAATGTCAAGGACTAATAAACGAGCAGATTTATGTTCCAGCTTTGAAACGTAATATAATCAGTGTAGATATTGAGTACACAAGTTTTTGTTATAAAAAATCGATTAAAGTCAAAGTCTTAGTTGAATAATTTTATTCAAAATTAGAAGTAACAATTTTTAAAGTATATTTAGTCAATGTAATAATAGTTTAATAGTTCAGGTTTCCAAATATTAAGGTTTTATGTTACATAAGCTTATGAACGCCACCGTGTTATTTGCTACATTGATTTTTTTATTTAAACAACAATTATTTTAATTATATCCAAATGAACATGTGCAAAATAATTAATCAATTCAAATAATTATGCAAATAATCATTCACTATTTGATAGCTGTAAAAAAATTGCTGAAATATAATATTCGTTATTTTCGAAAACTCATACAAAGCGTTGTCATAATATACAAACATTAATACACAGAACGATACACGACGAGTGACGTCCGCGGCAGGTACAATTATATAATATATATGATCTCGTTTAATTATATAAACTAAGGATTCTGAGTATTATTTACATTTCCGATAATTCAAAATTTTAATCGGAACGTAAATATTGAGCTGAGGTTTAAATCATTTACAGTTGTATCATGTACATTCAAAACACTAATCCTAATGAAACACAATAGTTGCTGGCAGTAGATGTTTCGATAATGATATAATTAATAAGCCTAAGCCCATAATTAATAGCGGAGCGGCAGAGCGGCCTCCACGCCGCCGCGCCGTACTGTTTGCCCCGGCTACATATCGTCTGCGCACGTGCCCCCAACACGTACAGCAAATGAATTGATTCAATTGAAAATCTGTTGAGATAAATGTGTAATCCGTAGTACTTAGTTGTTTCAAATTAATACACATATATATATATATGTGTGTCACAATATTTTATTATTTCATTTACAATTTCATCTATGATTTATTAAATGTTTGTTTACGTTTGTCTGTTTGCAGGCGCACATATTAGTAATTAATGGACGGGAGTGAATGAAACTTTTTTTATTGTTATTGTGTTGAGCCTGGGCAGAGCTTATTTATTAAAGTGTGTCAAATAAGGAAATGGTATCTTAACAAAAGTACCATTACTTATCAGCTAAACCCTAAGAAATAAATAAATGTATTAACATAAAAAGTTACTAATGTGGATTGTTTTTGTTAAGAAATAAAAAATATTAAACTTTAATACCATCGAGGCCTAGTGGGACAGCTTCTGACCGTAAACGCGGTGGGTGTGTGGTTGTTTCCCAGTTGAAGAAATGGTTTTATTCGTTGAGCTTCGTTTGCGTGGATATAAATGACCATACCCATTTAACAGCCTAGATCATCTGAAATTAATCTCAAAATTATTCTGACTTTACCACACGGCAGAGGGATAACCCCTTCCTATGATATAGTAAGTTATCTATTGATAAGCATATAGGAAGAGACAAAAATCTGAAGTGCAGAAGACAAATTTTTTACTGTTTTATTCCAGTATAGGTGGATAGGTTATACATTTTTTATACTTATTATTTATTTAGTTAAACTTTGGATTCTTAACTCATTATTTGACCCTATACAATGCAATGCAAAACTTACAAGAAAATCGGTTATTTGTATTTAAACAGTTAGTATTTATCTGATTACTCTAGTCGTATAACGTCATAGAAGTATACATGAAAGCGTAGGTACAGTCGTAGAGAGCATGCACGTCTCTATTACCGTCCCTCACGCTGTCCGACGACAATGTTCTGGCTTTTTGCATTGTTCGCGAGAGCCGTTTGTTTCGCTTTGTAGCGGTCCTGGTAACACTGCGAGCTCATTTGAATTTAATAGCCAGGATTATCGTCAAGCTTGGATTATAAAAAATATTATCTGGATTTTACTGTGTTTACACAGGATTTATGAATATATTATACAATCTCCAGTAATGTGTAATATTAGAATAGAGCTAAATGATTAAGTTTTTAATAGGCAAGTAAACAAGGAATTGGTTTAGTGTTAATTTATATGCGGTAGAAGTAGGCGGAAGAGGTATAAAAGCAAAATATTTATAATCTGCCTAGACATCAAAAGTGGCATCAGTATGATTATTTCAAATTTGGTTAGGTAGAGAGAGGCGCTCAGGTAGGGGAGGCCCACGTTAATGCTCAAAATGTATGTAGGGGCCCCTTAAGCCTACACTTGTGTACAAGTCCCAGGCACTACTTCGAGCTCCTGTTTTTGCAATGCGATGGGCACCCGCACGGTGAATCCATGGACTGCTAAGGAGTCTCTTCTCATTTCTACAACAACGTAACTAAACAATATATGCAATATTTCAGCCATATAAAGACTTAATTAAAAAAAACTCTACTATTATAACAAATTTTAATTCATTATTAATACCCTTCTTAGATTCTAAATGATAAAATATTTCCTAAATATCACTAACTGTACCGGTAATAACTTGGAGCCACAAAAACGGTACTCATGTTAGTTTATATGCTAAAACTAATTGTATTTCCACTGGGCGTATTTTATATACTACAGTAGTTCTAATTATGTCGCTCCAAAAATATTTAAACATAAGTACTTGTTATGTTAACAACGACGTACCAACATTTTCAAACTATACGTTTAATTAGTTTTAGTAGTAGTACCATTCCTAAAAAATGAGAAACCCTTTTCGACAATATTTACAAATGTTATTATTCACGGTAACAATTTACCTTCGTATTGGATTAAAGCTGACAACCACCAGATAAGTCTAACTTGTTTTTACAAACGGTATAAATATTAGAAATTAGATTCTTTTCTATAATTTAATTTCATGTCACATTTTAAATTAAATCAAATTAAGGAAACTAGAATCTTTAGACATAAATATTGAAAGTTTTAAATAATGTGAGTGTTCTATTTGATATTATAAACTGGTGTTTTTGTAATAACTTCGGTTATATAATATAAAGTTAACGCTGTACACAAAGGTTATACGTCCACTTGAACCGCATTAACCACCGCTACGTTTAATTAAAAACTTTTTGGGAGCGTAAAAATTAGAATAAATTTTCTGTTGCCGCGGTGATAAAAAATACAGTGAATGTATGTATGGCACTCGGCCAATGCTCCCCCCTCTGCAGTCGCACGATAGTCGCTACCTGCTCGTTGTCAGCGAACATGCCCATGCCCATTGGCAAGGTTACTCGATTACTCTACGTAAATTACATTTTTCTCAACTTCACAAGTCTCGACGCTATAATTTCAATTATATATTAAATATCTTTTGACATACTAGAAATTATAATATATATTTTTTTTATTATTTCCAGAAATCAACTTACCCTCCTCTTTTAATGTGGCTTAGCATGTAGTGTTTCTGTTTGTACACGCTAAGCTCTGAACCCATGTATTCAATCATGATAGATTTTAAAAAAAATCTAATATTTAATCATAATGATCAACTAAACTGTAAACTGTAAATAAGGAAATAGTGCCTTAGCAAGATTTGTTTAGTGTGATGGACACATAAAACATAAAAGTCTGGGACATCATTATGTGAAACTCTACCAAAGGAAGCTTCACGTATATAATAAACGAACGCTTTAACAAATATTGTTCACAAAGAAGAGTATTTTTTGTTGAAGTATGTTACCAACTCCAGACTATCTCTTTGCAAATATTTTTTTTAACATTTTTTAAAGTGTTAATCGCACACTTAGGAAATTGAAAAAGACATTTAAATGACAATTTTGTGTTTTAAGTATTGTGTACTTAAAAATTATCATTATTATAATAATAAAATGTATGAACATTTTTATTATATTTTTTCGTTGATGAATTAATCTTTTCGTGGTTCTACCATACAATACAAGAAGAACATAAGATAAGTAGTAACCGCTACTAACTTCCAGCTTTTCTGTATTCAGTTTTTATTTAAAGTTAATAATCTTCCTCTAATACTACAATTATTTCAATATTTATAATTCAATAAATCTTTTATTGATTGTATTTTACATTTTGTACTAAGTATTATTACGCAGGCAAAAGGCAAGTATAGGAAAAGTATGTGAACTATTTCCGTAAGCATTAGGAAAGACATCCATCATGGATACAGATTAGTAGGTATTAGTAGGTCTAGGACGGGTCTCTCTCTAGCTAGGTTGAGGCGATCAGATTGGGGTCTAAGACACGGATCTTCACCACGAGTCACAAGTCACGGGGTGATTTAATGACGTTTATAGCACTCCTTCGAGATTACTTACTGCGATGGTTACGAGTATTCGTAGCTTCGGACCCTCGCCTGTATTCGCTGGAGCAGCAGTGAATTGCTGTGACTCTACATTGTGAACAAATTACTAGTTTTATTATTGACTAGTAAACAAAAAAACATCTGCTACTTTATGATTTTAACTTAATCGACTAGGTTATCACTTAATTTGCATATTTTACATTTTCTTTTACATTACTGTATGTAAGCTATTAATTACAGCAAGAAAGCAAAACTTGGAACCTTGCATAAAACTAAACGTAAAATGTTGCCTTTACATTACAAAAATCTATGCTATAGTGTGTAGTTTTCAGTAAATATTTGTTATACAAATGATATAAGAAAAAACAGTAGACAAGTTAGTTAATTACTTATAAAAAATTCGAAATTGTGCAAATTTTACCAGGTGATAATAATTTAATTTTAAATAAACCAGATAACTGGTAATAATAAGTAATAAGAGGCAAATATAAAGTTTTCATACCGATCTTACTCGTACCTTGAAGTTCCGCACCCGCTAAGATTTCTGTAAGAGAAGCAAACTTGTATAATATTTTGGCCAAACACTGCATTTTGTTAGTTGCAACTACTTGCACATTGTCTTTAAGAGATAGACCGCGCACCTCTAAATACCACCGTCTTATACAAGCGTAAGCTTATTCCACTCAAGCACGCCGGTGTTTCGAACTTTCTGCATACTATTGTGCTAGCGACGCGTCCTGGCGTTGTCTGGCTTTATAGTTATATTGACTCTTTTAGTATATAGTAATTTAGTATATATAAATTATGTTATAAAAATTTCATTTACACTGTATTATATATATACACAACATTATATGTTTTGTTTCTTGTTTCTACAAAAATTTAACATTAATGTCCACGTACTGCCAACCCTGGGTTGTGCTTACAGACTAGTGATTTTACTCTAGGACACACGTTATTAAGGCAAAAGTAACCTGTAACGAACATTTTTCTATACAATAATATAACTAAAAGAAAGGCACCGACCAGTAGAATTTATAAATATATTATAAATATTTTTAAATTTACGAAACTTGCCATGTACTATTAATAATGGTTTTAACTAACAACATGTAAGCCGCTGATGGTTTTTATATTTGTAGCTTGTAAATGTAAAACTATGTTTTGATTTCAAATAAAAAATGTGCGTTGAAAATAGCACTTTGAAGTCCAATTCAATGCTTGACATAGTTTTTAGAGCAATGAATTTGAAACACCAATAAAACACAATTTATTCAAAATAACGTTTATTCCAGCTACAAAAATACTATTAATCACGTACGCCTTATGTAGATTTATTTAGCTTATACGTATATAGTAAATATATTAATTTACGTATATGATGCTCAGCTTATTTTATTATCGTTGTAAACGTTGATTGGAAACTTTTTTATAGTATAGACAAAGCAAACGTGCGTTCGGGGCATCTGGCGGTAAGTGAACTTCGCCGCCCACGACTTCGTTGAACACCAGAGGAGCTAGAGGTGCTTTGCTGGCCTTTAAGGTGGAGACAGATTTACTTTTTGAAGGTACTCACGTATCGACTCTGAAACACTGCCGCTGGCACGTGGAAGACAGTTCCTGCAAAACCGCCCAGTAGTAGAGTAAAGGTGAGGATGGTTTTTAGATTTGTTACCTACTGTGCGGTTAGAAAATTCAGTGGTTGTTATCAGGTCGAACAGTTCCCCATAATAATAAATGCAGTAGAGAACGCATAACAAAGAAACATCTCTAAGCAAAGACAAAGTGTTTTTCCTTTCACAGATTATAGGGCTTAAACGGCGCTATGTTGTGTGCGATTAAATAGTCCGAGCCGATCAGTATCAACTATCGTAGCGGGTGCACCAGTATAAAGATGAGAACAGCACTTCATATGAGTCCAAACTGGCTCTATACAGGGGCAATCGGTGTTTGAGCGTGAATTATTGATCGCGATACTGGCTCATTCAAATTAAGGCCCAATATTTGCTGGTACTGGGAGCAGCTTTAAGAGGCGATATTTTAAAAAACTTCTTTGATATTTTCTAAGTGGTTAACTTGAACTGTACCAGGTTCCTTTCACCCCATAAGGAGGCATTTCTAAGAGTGATTTAACAGAAGACATAAGTTGCCTACGGCACTAGACGGGGTTTTTCCGAGAAAGATCGGTGTGTCCGGTGTATACAGAATATCGTGCTATCTTAATAGTAATGTATGCTTGTATCTTCTAACATGTCATTGTTATGCAAAAAAAACAGTGTAATTACTTACAGCTTTGGGGGACGCCTTTTAGTGTACTTATTATTTAAGACCCTGTCTCAATTGAGAAGAGTCACTGCACCTGCCATAGTTGTCGTTTAGATTTTCACTCGGTAAAATATTTTCGTTATCCCGATCTAACAATAAATTACGACGATAGCATGAAAATGAACTAAAATGATCATTCATTACACTCGCTCTACCTTGTACCTCGCTTGTACCTCGCTTCAGTGAGAGAAAATTAATCAAATATTAAGGCTTCTAGCCTTAAATCGGTGTATAAAAATTTAAATACCTCGGACAAATTAATAAATATTGCAATAACGCTTCGTTTATTTGTTATTCCTTCGTCGTATATACACAAATGAATCAGTAATCTCTATGAGCGTACGTGTTTGATCTTTACAAAGCCGTATTGTTGATTAAGACCGTGAGGGAGAAGGGAAAGAGGAAAGGGGTGGTGATGCAGGAGGCCAGGGCGACGTGATATGAGCGCAATCAATCAGATGCAGTTTACCAGACTGTTCTTAAGTTTCTGTGTTGGTCCAGAAATCAATACTACAAGAATAAAAATACTTGGTATCTTGATGACTAATGACTTGATGGTGAAATGTGAAGTAATATCACTTTCTCACAGAACCTACCCATATCTCTATTAGCTTCTTAGTTAGGTGGCAGAACGCAAAGTGGTACATCTTCAGAAAACCAAAATAATAAAATTAAAGATTTCTTTACAGATTTCTTTAGAATCCAAGAAAACATTAATTTCGTATAATAACTTGGCTACGACTTTGTCCACCATAAGTTTTAAATATTGAACCTATATTAGGGTACTTAAAAAGTTAATTGAAAGCTAACAGATATAATATTATCTCTCTTCCAAGCTCCACTGGTCACTTCGCTCGACCCAGCACCCTATCGTCGGTGGCTTTAATAATAATAATAATAATAGTTTTGTTGACTTAACTACAAGTACATACACACTCTACATTAATTACATTAATGATTTTATCTAGAGGTGAGTGTTGACAGCCGTACTAGTATTAACTGTGTTACAGCCACCAGCATTCTTTGCCCCTTGAAATGCTACATCAATACATCTATTTGCTCGCCTTCTTGTCACTTAAAACTACATCTTTCCATCTAGTCTTGGGTCCTTCTGATCTTCGGAGAAAAGTCATGCTGTAGACTGTACAGATAAAGTCCCAACATAGTTAGAACCTATTTACATACCATTGCAGCCTACTCTCCTGCATCTTGTCGGCAATTTCGCAAACACCAAAGTTTATTTATAACTATTGCGAACTTTACCAAACCTGGTTACGCGGTCCACCGCATATTCACCTTCGCTTCAGCAACTTGAATGTGCCAACGTCCTTGGGGTATCATACAATACTATATATAAGGATTGGTCTTATTATGATTTTATAGATGAAATCATTTAGTTTTACTGGCATGGTCTAGTCACAGGTGACACCATTATCTTCTCACTGTTTCTTGCTGTTTGAATCTTAGCGTCAGTAAATTCATGTTGTGTTTGAAATTCCCGAAAATATGCTCAGATATTATTTACTAAGTTATAGGATCTAAACTGAAAATTGTTAGTAAACAAATAAATAATTTACAAATAAAATTTAATTTAGAGCATTAGAAACAAATACTTCAATATCACTTATATTACACACCTAATTAAAGTGCTACAATATTGTTATAATATGTTAATGTTAAATAAGATAATCCCCATTGTTAAATATAGAAATGACATTCTAGAGACTGTCATATACATAGATAGATCTAACAAGGATTCCCATTGAAATTATCCAGTAGAAAGGGTCTCCACTACACAAATATAGCAGGCTATTTATTAAAGGTCAGACATCGACGGGATCCCGGGATTAAGCAGCTCGCAACGACAACTTTACGCTCACTAACTCTTGTTAGTTTTCTACTTTAATTCTTACCATAGTTCTATTTCCGTCTTGTATTGATAGTTACCCTACTTGTATATGGTATTAGATACTTGGTAATATTATGAATGTACTTTAATGCAATAAAACAAGAAAGATAAGGAGGAAAAAAAAAAGTTTCAATTTTATATATTAAAAAAATCTTTATAGTGAATTAAAATCCACAAATTGGAAAATTGGCATTTGATAAGTAGCGGTATTGAAGTCTTTACCGATAAGTCGATTTTGAGTAAGCTTCATGTTTCTGTAACGATAGAGGGCTCAATATCAACAGCAACCTTAAAAGATTGCAAAGATTTTGTGAAATGGGATCAAATTTTGTTCCGTTCCGCATTTTTTGCTGAACTTCAAGGCCCTCACCCTCCACCCGCGCCACGCAGTGGCCACAGAGCTTCTTGTGAATCAAAAGTATATAAGGATTCATATCATTTACGCACAAAAAAGTTTGAATTATTTACGTTCATTTTAAATTAATGTTTTATTTAGACCTGTTTTTTGTCAGAGTCACCAAAACTTAACGACCTTGATATTATATATATTACCGCACGAGAAAAGCGACAATTTCCTACTAATTTAAACCTTTGAAATATTATACCTTAAATGAAAAGATCACAAGTTAACAGATAATTCATCATTGTAACATTTTAAAAATATTTTTGCCGCATTGTCAAATAAATTACATTCTTTTCTCTCTCTATGTTTTAAAAACACAGCATACAGTACCAGTTATATACTTGTTGCAACTAATTCACATAATTGTAGTGAGACACTTGTTCGTAGCAGAAGTCGTTGCAGTGACTCCTTGAGTGAGGGCCGCGCAGTCAACACATGTAATCATTTATAACCCGTCGCTTCATTATAACAGCTAATGATGATAATGATAAAAAAAAAATATTTTGATATTAGCTGCCATTTATCATTATATAAGTAAATTTTTTAAAACATCACTATTACGCTTCAAAACTATTTCAATATCAAAACATATCTTCTTTACACTTTAGATGACTGATGTAGTTTTATTTATGAACTGGAAACCTATTTTATAAATTTGACATATTATCGTAAACGGTAATCTTTAGCTTGGTAACAGCCATGTCTGTCCCCCGCACCTCGGTCGTCTGATAATTTGCTACTCGTGTACAATACCCCATAAATATTTTATGACGTTATCAGTCCCAAATGAAAACAGATCTGACTTCGTACCATGCGGCGCTGAGTCCTACGACTGGAAAGGTCATCTAATAACCAATAATTTCACGTATTTTACTGTGGAACAAGTCATTACAAAAATGTATAAAGGCGAACAATAATCGTTAGACGGTAACGTTGCATTGTCTGTTCGTAGCGGAGACTCTGCAATAATATAAAAGGCATAATGAAAACACCAGCTGTTTCTTGTAGCAACAAAGAAAAACCAATAGAAGTTTATGGAATCGGCCGAAGAGAACTTGCTCTATATCAATAACAGTTTGTTTCAGGTTTGAAGTTAGAATGCGCCTTAGTAGCATAATTATGTACTTTGTGGAATAAATTGTGTATAATCAATCTATTTAAAATATTGTTTTCGATGAAAAATTATTAAAATAGATGTAGAACAGCCAATACCTTCGCAAAATTTCCTCTGGTTATTATTTAATGCATTTAGATTTACACTATGGTTTATTCTGTATAAAATTTAATTATTAATATAAAACAAGTTTTAATATTAAAATTAAAACTTCGATTTAAACTTAAGTGATTTGTAAAAACTAATATTTTTATCATTTTTTTATATTATTTTTTTATAATAACTATTTATCAATTATTGTGTCAAAATCAAAGATATAATAAAAGTCATAATTATTGTATTGTTATATTACCAACGATCTATATCAAAGCCACCACTTTCAGGCACCCGACGTCGATAAAAAAAACAAAAAATATTTTACTTCTCGAAACTACAGCAAACAAAGCCATAATGAACAAAACCTTAAAACAAAGTGCTCTTCAAGAAATCCTAATGAAATTCCAATGGATAATTTTTGTTCCGAATAAAACATTCATAGCTGGTTGTAATGAGGCCGAATTAAAATGAGAAGGGTTATTTCGAGAAGAGAAAAACGCAATTACCGTAATGGCGGAGACGCTAATTGTCGGCGCAGAATTGACAATTATGTAAATTATTACAAAATCGTTATACAGAAATGCCCTGAAGGATGATACAAACTTTGACAACTTTGACACACGAGAATAAATTGACGCTTGGTGCCCTTACTTTATCCTTACTTCGCTTAGTTTAGTTTAGAAAAATAAGATTACATAATTATTGATTAAGTACCTATTTTTTAAACTAAAATAGTACAGCCAATATGAACGTTTATATTTTTATGCAACTTGCAACAACAGAAAATGTTTACAAAAGCTTAAATTATTAAATTTGAGAACAAGAAACGATAGAAATTTACATAAAAAATTTAGAATTTAAAGGATATCATTATAAAATTTAAATGTTAACCTCTTATTACACTTTTATTCATAAAAATATAAATTTACATATTATTAACAATAAAACGAAACATAAAGAATTTAAAGTCTCTTTAAGCTTATCAAGAATATATTTTTTCATACTGGCTTAAAAAAAGATTTTCTCATCTTATGACTCCGATATCTGTACTGTAATCATACATTTAAATAATATCTTATTATTTGTAATACTTTAATTGAAATGTATAATTTTTGAAAGAAAGTGGTTTCCCATACCACATTGTATTATCTCATCAGTAACAGATATGAAGTAATTGTCGATGAGTTTGCGACTTTGCAGGAACAGAACAGCGGAGATCGTGTTTCAGATTTAGCGCCGCAGGACGCAACAGTTATAATAACCTGCCACCTGCTTTTGCCGGCCACCTCGTCTCTATTACAATGTATGAAAGATGAGTTCACCTTGTCCATTGTACATTATATATGGCTAGAATTATCTTGAGTGGGATGTCATCTCAGAAGTTAGGTTTAATTAAAGTTGCCACTCGGAGGCGGTCGGTTAAGACGATTCCTAGTTCAGAATTGCAGTTCGTTAACTATTTGCATTTTATGTATTACTTTATTGTGAGGTTCGGGATCGACTGTAATTCCTCGAGAGAGGATTAAGTCTTTGTTACATTTAAATATATCTTACTTAGAATCGTTTATCAAGAACGCTCGAGCGCTTGTCTCATTACACTGACGCAAATGCAAATTTACTTGTGACGCATTATAAGCTCATTTGCTAGTTAGTTATCTACTAAGTACTGTTTGCACACTTAGAAAAAATTACAACTTACTTCAGCTACATAAACTAGTGTAGTCAGTGCTAAGTAGTTAATAATAACGTTAAAAAGGACGAAAACCACTGAAAATATTATAACTGAAGATATCATGGAAAATGTTAATGTTACGAACTTTAAGTTATGGAATCTCCTTCCATTTAAACAGCAGGTGCATCGCACAATCTTAGAGCCAGTACACTTCAGCTAATAGCATAATTGAATCCATCTAGTCTCACTGAGCTGCCCACTGTCCCCACAGTCCCCGCTGTCCCCGCCGTCTACAATGCAATTGTACTCAAAGATATAGCTTACATATACTTTTGATTACAGTTATTTTAAATGATAATTTTGTATATTATACAAAATTGAACTTGAAAGATAAATAACAGTTTTTAGTAAAACCTTATGTTATAAATTGTAATTTAATTAATTTCGGCACTATTATGGATAGCGAGGAACTTATGTTAAAACATATTTTCCTAAATAGACTTATCAAGATTTCAACCAAGTGATAAATTGAATTTCACAACATAACACGTAATGTCTCTTAGGTGAGCGGATATGGTAAACGGAGAGAGAATATATAATAGAATGTATCACTAAGGTATCTCTGTCTACCCCGCATGTCTGCCAGTGGCATGCCATGGCACAACTCCGATATATATGTATAAGAAAATACACCAAAAATTACGGGTCATTATATAAAAAGAAAATATATTAAGGGCGTATAAGCAGGGTCGCCATAAAACACGCTGGTGGTCGCGGCAGGGGTGGGCCGGGCTGCAATTATATGTAAATCCAGGAAACATTAGCGCGATGTTAGCCATACGGCTATCCATTGTTTTATTTATGTATAACATCTATGTAAAATTATTTATGAATAAAATATTAACTGATCGTATTAGGATCGGTTTCTATCGGCATTGGAGGTCGCACGACTTATGTATGCATTATTAATATACTGAACTGACTTATTCTTAGTTATTGTAATATGATATACGGTAATTGAATAAGCTGTAAATTCAAAAAGATTTAGTTAAATCGAATCGCAACGTAAGTACTTACCAATATGTATTAATTTCTTTATTTCTACAATATTTTTTTAAAGGTATATTGTATGCCGAACTATTGTCTAAATGAATCAATTCATTTAGCTAATAGTTCGGCATACAATGGAAATACACACTCAGATGATAATATGAGTTTAAACAGCGCCACGCCGCGCCACGCCGGCCCACTAACGCGATAGTTAACACGACCTGACAGATTGTACGTGAAATAATACTAATTGAATGCGCGATTTAGATTGCCGTTACGCTTAATCCTGCTCGCGTCGATGCCTTCATGTGAGCTTTATTTGAGCGACAAATGTTCCCGATGGCCTGGTATTAACCTAACAATGAGCCGCTGTGGCTTTTGTCGTCAAACTCTCGCATATATGAATGTATCTAAACCATTTAACTTTAGATAATTTACAGTTACAATGCTCCTTGCATTTATCCTTTGTTAACTTATCACATTAGTAAGTAAATAGTAACTTAAGTTTTGTGAGTTAGACTGTATGCAGTCTGTGGTTATAGCTTGTTTCCTTATCAAGTAAATGAATACATTCAAAAATAATTAGAGTTAAATATTTAAATGGAAATGTTCTTCCTTTATTACCCGTTGACAATTTGTTCTAAAGCGAAATTTATAAATTATTATTTTATGTAGTGTATGTTAACATAACATTTAAAATGTCAATAACTATATTTATTATCCGAAAAATAACCGCAAAGTCCTTTGTAAAGTCAATAGTAGAGACCTTTAAAAAAATTTATTTACCCCGATATGAAGAAAATTATATAAAGAATCCATCTTCCACTTTCTGGTAATTTTAGAGACATTGTGTATTGAGTGGCGGAGTCTTAACATGTTGAAATATGAAATAAATGCTTATAGCATTCTGTGAATTACTGGACTCGCAATTATCGCGTTTATACCCAAACACTATTATAGTAAACCATCCAATGGTGATCTCAAACTTATATTTATGTGATAAAAAAAATGTAGTGCCATTACAAGTCATGACTATACTATAGCGATGCTAGCGATGCGTCGGTAAAGATCGGTCGCTTGTAAATTAGTAGGATTCAGCTGATAGCGGCAATCGCCGGCTTACAGCGACGGGATTTTTTGCTTCATTATGGAATTGTGATCTCGGGTTCCTTTTGAGACTGCAACCTAAAACTTATTTTTATAGCATTATAAAAGTGTAAGAGTTAATATATTTTTTTATTCATTAGTAGTAGTATGTAAAAGCTATGAAAATTTCATAGCCTTTTAGTTTTTACACAATTGTTACGTTATTTAACTTCAAATATTAAGCCTGTATACTTCGAAATATATACAGGAGTTGCTAATAGATACTTCAAGACTGTCATTCTTCGACGGAACCCACAATGTCTCCGTTAGATCGAGCCCGGTGAGGTCGCAAATGACGCGGATATTCCATGCATACGAATTACGCGAAGACAGGTAATGAGTCGAACCCTCTTTTCGGATATTTCGAATCTAGACAGATTTCTTTATAGAAAATGGAAAAATCCTCATTCACCGCTCGATCTGCAGCAAATTACAATGTATATCTTTGAATATTATATTACATTACGTAGACTATCTTTAAAGACATAGTAATGGAATATACTTCCTTCCTACTTTATAGTAATGGGGAGATAAGATATGATTGAATTTATACAGTTATCCCTATAGTTTTTTTTTTAGCATCACGCTTTTTATAGCCAAGCAGACAAAGAGTCTAAAAGCAGCAGACTAAAAGCCTAGTGTTATAACACAGACATTGAGACACTGCGTATTGAAATTAATTCACGAACGAACCCACAACCAATCACGTTTACATTCAGACGCTGTCCTACTGCGCCACGATGGCCTACAATTAGCCAAATCAGACTAGAAAATCTATTAAATTGTAGATATAACTACAGCATAGGCTTAATTTAAGTAATAAATAATTCTTTATACATATAATAAAAGTACACGTCGCTGTCTGTACATGGAAGATATATGACAAAATATATTATTGTGAGCATTTATCAATGTAATATGATTTTTCAATTTCTTTTCTGTTTGTCTGTGCAATTGTGCACGCTTACCTAGTAATAGGCTTAACCGATTTTAATTCAGTTTCAACTATTGTATTTGGTAAGCTTCCCTTAACATGTAGTGTTTATTTTATTTCAATCGGTTTATAAATAAAAAAGGAAAAGCGGCTTATAAACAATTTAAATAAAAAAAATAAGTAAAGCTTGTGATTAAAGTGAGAACGCAAGCGGGCGAAAAAACGAAATAGTTCCAGCGGGTCGCTAGTTGTGAATACATTCGGCACATTTAAGTGTCGTGGGTAAGATAACTCAAAAAGTCTGCTTTCTTTAGAGGCAATTGGTTAATAAACCTAATACCAATTTATTCCCCAATATACTAATATAACGCAATTTATTCGCTACAATACTTGCAACGTTACACTGTGATAATATATAAACATAATTATGTACAGTATTTGGCCGCTACACGCGAAATCCAGTAAAATCCACGTTAAAACCTCGTTACGGGCGTAATTCAGGCCAACAATGGCGGGGACGAGAGCTGGCGATGCGTTGATTATGTATTGAGAAGTATACATATAGAAATCGGCTAAATTGCATTTAGGCTATTCCTATTCGTCTCTATATTTTCTTATATATAAACATTTCTGTTTTATTGCAGTTTAGGCAGAAAGTTCAGTTTACAAATCTGGGAAAACTAATTGTTATATATATAAGCTCCCCGAATAAAATTTGACCCCACGACCATCGCGATTCCTTTAACACGTTTCAACTGCACCGTGATGGCGTTAATGATTGATGATGATAGCTTTGTCTTATCGTGGTCCTAATTATACCACAATACACACAAATGAATAGTAGAGAAATGTAACCTATATACCTACTGTACTACCGTTGAAACCGTGAAAGTAAAGTATTAAAAAATTTGAACTAGACCTGTGAACACATTTAGGTGGATATATGTAATAAATAAATTTTATAAAAGACGCCGGATGGTTGGCTTATATCATAGTAATAAAATTCATAAGCATTATATAGTATAAAACAAACGGGGTGAGCTAAATAAAACCGTTTAAATAAAAAAACATGTAAATGAAACATGAAAATGTGTTAAATATTTTGAATGTATATGTTTGTCAATTTTCTAAGTGTGTAAATAAACGATTGTTCGTAGAATAATCTTTGGGTAGCAGAAATTTGTTAAAATCTTTTTACAGAGATGCTAACAACAAATATAAGTTGTAATAAGCGTTTAAGAATTTTTACTCTGCTGGATGTAGAATACATGGCTTAGGGTTTGGATGGTTTCCAAGAGGCGCAGGTTCAAATCCCGCTGAGTTCAAATTATTAAACGTTTTCTAAATATGTTTTTCAACATCCTAACTGTGTGTGATTAACACTTTAAACATGTTAAAAATATTGTCTAGTATAATTTATTGTGTTATATTGCAGTGCATGTATATAGTTGTATAAATGGATGCAATGATTATGGGTTCGATACAATATAGATGGAATTACATAGATTTTTTTCTGATCTTATTAAGAAAAAGATGATTGGTTGCTCTTTTCCAGATACTTGGTGCTCGTTTCCAGATACTTTCTTCGAAAATTTAATTTGTCACTGTAATTTCCATCACCAGCGCAAGGGACATACATGATTACATAACACGTTAGGTATATCTAAGGTTGCCACCTTTATTTTTTGCGTTTAAAGTACATTTATTAATTATAAAAGGTAAGAAAAAAAACTACACAGTGTCACAAAAAACAAAATAAAGTATTAGATTTTTCTTTATAATAAATGTTCTAAAACACATTGCTATCGCTTTTCACATGTCGTGTCAAATTATTATACAACATTTCACAGCATCTTTACAATTCTTTTGTAATTCGGTTTTAATAAGACGCTTTTAAACGATATGAAAGTAGATTATTAGTCAAAAATTCTACAATATATAAGAGATCCGAGAGATTAAATCATGTCATCATCATAAATATAAAGTATTTTCGTGTACTTTATTTTAGTAATATAGTATAGAGTACATTTGCCCGTAATAACGTATAATACTCTATTATAAAGTACGGGTGGCAACCCTAGGTATATTATGGACAAATATTACGCCTATCGTTGCACCTAATTATAATCCTCAAACGTAACCACGCATCGCCTAAAACTGCACGTTATATTAACAACGTATTACCAAAATGTACGATCTGATTCACATTGTTTACTTCCCACTTACTACTATTTTTGTACGCAGAAAAAAAATCTAGTCAGATAGTGATGTGACCACTAGGAATTTTCTGGCCATTTCAGAGACACTGCGTATTGATGCATTTTACAGGATCTATAGAAGGATGGACGGAGACGATAATATTTTTCAAAATAGCCAATGTCTCGAGTAGTAATCAATATACTTTAAGTTTATTATTTATTTCTATCCTCGTAATTGTTAAAATTGTACTATTAATTTAATTCTATGTAGAAATAGCGAATATAAAAGAGAAATTGTTTGGATTTATACGAACACGAGTATGTAAAGAAGTTATTTTAAAGCATACTCCCGCAAATATTAAGATTTCCATACAATACCTACTCTATAATTAATGCTACAAATATCCATACATAAAATTATCATGTTTCAATAATAAATAAGCATTTTAATATTGTACTATTTAAACCTACTGCAAAAACTTTGACTATGCGTTAATATTAAATATTTTAAAAGCCTGGTTTACACGAGGTATACTGATATATGTACTTTGTACAAGCGGCAGTAGTTAAACAAATAACTCTCCATACGCACTCTATTATTTTTTCATTTAAAGCTTTGCACCTCTATGAATTATTTTAATGATCATAAATTTTGTTATATTAAATCAGAATAAGAAAATGTAGATAACATGAACAACTATAAAACAACAAAGTAGTGTTATGAATAGAACGTGTGGCTTGAGGAAGAAAGTTGCTTTCAGACCGCAGTAGATTGCAGGGACACTAAAAGATTCACATTTCATTGTATACGTTTTAATCAACTTGCTGACAAAGCCGCTGCTCGCATCGCCGCTTACTGCAGGACTAATGGAGGGATGAAATGCAACTTAAAATAAGCTAAACTAAAAGCCAATGTTAAATACACATTTAACACAATTTTGCGTAAATCCATAGCGGTACAGTTCATAAGCTGTATACGCGGTGGTTGTTAGTTCAAATCCTACTCATAGGAACGTTAATACCGACATAAAGGTCCAAAACGCATTATATTTAAAATTAAGCTCAATATAAAGAAATAAATATCTTAACAGTAGTTTATCTATGCATATCGTTATATAAGGAAACAATATATCCTATATAAAGAAATATGCGGAAGATGCGTGAAGTGCAAAATTTCCCATATAGTAATTGGTTAGATTTTAACAAACTGTAATATTATTAACTGAGCACAAAGTAAATAATTGACTGTTTGATCTTTCGCGTAATATATTTTTCATGGAGGGGCTAATTATTCAGTAAAACGGGCTTTAACGAGCACCATACGTTTATCAATTAGCTAATGCTTTATGTGCTAGCCAAAGCTTTGTTTACCAGAACGAGCTTGATGCAATGTTATGTTTAATCATTTACAAAATATTGTATATATAGCTAATACACATATTACGCAAATCTTAATTTTTACATCGAAATGATGTCCGTCGTAACAGTGAGTCTACTGACATACTGTTAACATTACGCTTCAAACCAAATCCTACATTCTTTTATTTTAACACATAATGTTTTTTTTTCATACATAGTTTTAACTTTTTAAAAAATAGTACAATTAAAACTACTTACAGCTACTGAATTCAATTGGAATTGAACCAAGTGCCACTGTAACGTCATTGCATTTGTACAATATTCATTTGTTACTATGCTATTATACGTGCATACATATATATTCCCATATTTAATCTGTTTGAAGCTGACGTCAGATATTTGTAAGTCAACGGCCATCACAATATATTAAAATAGTGCAAAAAATTCATATTTCCAATTATATAAATATCCTAATCGTGGAGTTTGATAATTTGTATTATATAGGATATATAATGTTTTATAGAAAACTAATAAATATAACTGAAACTAGTATGAGCAATAAATTGTGTTAAGACTTCACATATTTATGGCGTGATTCGTAAATGATGGTTTCTGAGCCACGAGAGGTTAGTTTCGCCCCAAGATTGTTGGGGCGGCGGGGGATGTGCAAACATAAATCTAACCACTTTATCGCCTTATATTTTTATTATATTCCAGCTCAACAAAGCCAGTGCACATTTGTCTCGCACAGTATCTCCTCCTCCCGCGAACAATAGCGAAATCAAATGGTAATTTTAAATTTTAAGGAGCCCCTAAATAAATTGTTTGAGGCTCCGTAGAGTCGTTTGTGTTGAGTTATGTGCTCCGGCGGCGCCGTCGTTACACGGACTAATGGATGGTTCGCTCGCGATCAAATTTGCGCTAAATAAGCCTCGTGTTTGGCACCCGCTATTCCACACTTGGAACTCAAATTCGAGTGGAACGTTATTGTACACCAGCTTCTATCCAATCGAAATTATTAGCAGTATAAGTTATTAGCTACAGCATTGCTCACTATCTAAAATATTATAACAATAAAAAAGACAACATCACAACGTTAAACTGTGAATGCGATTAGGGGTTGAGGAGTCGACTCTAAGAAATCATAATATTTAAATTATTTTAATTACTTCACTCTGACGCAAGACAAAGTCGCCTAACGACAACTTAACAGCAATGGAGGAAGGAATGTCTTGACACTAGGTCCTTTCTAACTACCCTGTAAAAAACTGTTCGGTTAAAAGTGTAAAGCTAAGGGCGTTCCTTAGCTTTACACTTTACAAATATAATGAAGATTTTAGTAACACGTAAATAAATATATTACACACTAGCTGTGCCCGCGACTTTGTCTGCAAGGATTCTAAAACAAAAGTCTAAGTTACTCCTTATTACATAAGCTATCTGCCAGAGATTAGCCGAAACAAACAGACGCACCGACAAACATTGTAAAACTATTATTTTCGTATATGTATATACATTCATATGCATTTAGAAAAAAACGGTTATTTTAATATCACAGGCACTCCAATTTTATTTATTTGTATACATAAATAACTGAACCTACATAGAATTGGCAGATAAGTCTTCACTAGATAATTCTACATGTATTGAGAGAAACGATAACTATCATTGCGTCCGAGATTACGCTAGAGAGACTAAACATTTTCATACTATTAAAGCGTTAATACTACAACAATTGTTGCATGATATAATAACAAAATTGTCCGTTAGAGCGTGTCCGCAAATCCTCCACACACCCTCTACGAGGTATAAAATTTACAAATATATGTAAAAATCAAAATATCGCTTTGAGTTTACTTCATTGCTTGTTTCTCTTCACTCGTTGATTTTCTAAGTAAAATATCACATTAATGTATACTAAATGGTTCAGAAAGTACATATTGTTATGTTCTTAGTGTCAGCTTTGAAACTGGACTCAGTACTTCCTCACAGTGGCTTCGTTTCCACCTGCCTGAATATACCACTATTATTTGGATACTTGCATCATAAAGGCGTCGAGATTCACTGAAATTTAATCCATATTATTTGTACGGAGAGCCTGAAACACCTCGCTCCATGCGGCGGATACAGACCTTTCAGCCACAATGTACAGACGAGGCTGTCAAATTTGGCAACGCGGCCTGCCCGCGTTGCACATTATGTGATGTAACAGACAATAGCACAAGTTATTTTACATTTTTATCTTATGATCCGACCAACTATACCGGCAACGAAACGTATTTATAAATTCACATTGATATTTTTGATTTATATAATATCTTATTAAAGTGATACTGCGTTTACATTGGACGTATCTAAATAAATAGAAACAGAATTTCTATCCTTACATACACATTGGACAACATATTAATATATTGTACACGATATTATAAGTATATTTATATATTTTTTCTAGAGGCTTTAAAAAAAATGTTGTTAGTTGCATTGCTTAGATTCATTGAAAATTTTAATCATATAAAAAGATTGAAAATTCTTCAACAGCTAATACGCAATTTTTTTACAAAATAATAAAAATATTCGACTCAGTTGCTAATCGAGTAAAAAATATTGTTATTAAAATTTATAATATATTTTTTACACGCTCTAGTTGGACTAATTGCGGCTAAGAGTGCTGCCATCTTGAGAGTACAGAGCGTTATATTTTCATAATAAGTAAAAAAGCGAGTCTCTTGTCAGAAAATTTTCTTTTTTATATTTTTTTTTTCAGAAAATTATAGAACAACAGCAGTGTGTATAGTGTGATATACCTAATGACCACTGGACTCAAACTAATACGAGTAAGCAAACCACGTTATATAGCTATCTCCTTGAAAGTAAAATAAAACGTTTGATTACATGTTAAGTATACCATAATGATACATATAGCCTGTAGTATTGTAAATAAAAATTTTAGAAGCCGTAAAAAAACTAAGAGAGACCATAGTAATGTTAAACTCAAGTCAAAGATTGTCAATAGACTGGAACTCCGAATTAAAACTTTGTTGTGTAAAACAATGAAATGAAAGTAAACAAAAATATTTATTACAGGCAAACGGAGTCACAGCTAATTTTTATTTATACTATTTAAAATAAAATGCTACTTATGTCTAAACTAAGCCGAGCGTAACACTACAAATAGTCGCTATATAAAATAAAATATATAGATTGCGCATGTTTTGTTAACAGATATAATATATTAAACGCGTCAATATTGGAGTTAATATGAAGCCTTCAAGCTTTTGATACTATTACGGATATAAAATGTATTTCATTCTAAGGATTCATAACAATAAGGACTTATGACATTATTTACAATGCACATACAAGATGGTTATAATTTCGATCTCCACTGAAAATGAAAGGAATGGAATAAACGGAAAGTTAAGTTCGGGATATCTTAACTCTAAGTTTATTCGGCATCGTGCCCTCCTTACATTATTATGTAAACTGGAGTCCTGCGTAAACTGGTACAAGTACAAAAGCACCACTCTACTGGCAACCAATTTGAAGTTTACTAAGGCCATTATTCAAAGGATATGATTAAAATTTCTAAATGCTGAAAAAATTATAACCCTAAGGTCCTTTAAATTGCTCTCCTGTAGAGTAGTGTTTTTATACTTAGTGACAGACTACGTGAGAACCGTTGATTTATATATTTGTTGTATTTGTATACTGTTGTATTTGTTTATTGTTTGTTGGAGTTACTTTGACCAGCAAATTACACAATTCTCCATTGTAACAAACTTGAAAGACTTAGCTGTGAGAAGTGCAATGTAATCCTATCAAAGTAATATCTGGCCGTTGCCAAATCCGGGGTCGGGACCAACAGACCAACGCGTCAATGTCACCGCACCGCACCGCACTTGTACCAAGATTTAGCGTCACATGCTTTGTACCGCTAAATCTTCAAGAAAATTATAATTATAACCAAGTGAGTGATTTAAATTTATAAGTAACGAAGTCTACTACAAATTTAAGTTATTTTTACTAATTGGCATAGAAAACGAGTATGTAAGAAACAGAGTATTATTCCGATATGGATAACAAGCAACTGATCATCCTTTCTTTGCTGTTCTTTAGCAATGCATTAAAGACGGTTGATTTTGACCTCCTGTTTTACGTTTTATTAATATTTCCACCAATGTCTTTGATTGGTTTCATAGTTATTTTATTGTTCGTCAGCAATATGTCTATGTGCATAACAAATTCTCCTCCTTCCATCCCATATCCTCTACTGTGCCCTTTCACTGTCACCTTGATTGTTTTCTATTTTTATAAATCTCCCCGTCCCCATCATGCACTTTCCGTTTACACGCAGACGATCTACAACTTCGTGTACTACGCAGTTCTATCAAGAATCTAGGTCTTCCATTAGACACTTCCTTTTCCTGTCCGTGCAAATTGCTGAGGTCTTCAGAATTTTTTTCTACAATTGGATGCTCGTTAAAATGTTAAAAAACACCTGTTACCCATAAAAACAAAAATATCTTGAGCCCATGCTCTCATATTCTGTATTATGCAGACAGCTCCTATCCCGACATAACAGAGGACCATCTCAATAAGCTGGATCGGCTACAAAATATGTCCATTATGTTTATTTTTGGCTTACGTAAATGTGACGTTTCGGAATATCGATCAAATTTAAATGGCTTCCTATAAAACACCGTCGTAATTTGCACATCCTTTCGCTCCTTTAAGATCCTGTCTTACTATTAAATACATAAAAAATTGCAATAAATTCATGGGTGCTGAAACATCTTGTCAATTCCGTCTCCGGTCAAGATGTGTTAATCGCTTAATGTTTCCAACTGCTCACACACGTTATTATAGAATATCCTGATAAGTGTACTGTTCCTCATCTATGTAATTAATTCCTAGAAAATGTTTATACTTTAAATATAGATGTATACTTGATTTTGAATTATGGTCTGGCTTATAGTAATTGCAATTAACGAGTATAATAATATTATAAGCGAATAAACTAAACCGTACTGTCTACTGAGGCTCTAAATATAAATCTAATGAATAAAAGTACGGTAACGCAAACATATGTTTAAATAGGCATGCTATAAATCTAGACGTGATTGTAAAAAGCACAGCAGTCGTAAGTACAACAAAGACACGACGTGGGACGATGCGAGGACGCTTTGATTTAAACCGCTTGTTAGTAGCCCCCGAGCACACGCTCACTCGCTCGCTAGCCGTGCCGGCTTTACGACTTACCTCACTACACCAAATAAAGAATAAACTACAGGTCAAATATTAAGCGTTTTAGTTTTCAGCAACAGATGCAGGTCTTTGGAATTACACCAGGATAATGTGACGCAATCAGAGCTGATAAAGGTTCTGCATTACAAAAGTATTACGCATATATGTTTGATCGTAACATACAACGTGTATGATTATAATATAAAATAAGAAAAGAAGCTTATAAAATATAAGGTAAATTTATCGACATTCGTTGTACTCTTCTCGTTACAGCACTTTAAGTGGCTTCTACAAATTTGAGTCATTGCTGTTGACAGTTTGTGTTGATAAGTGTACATACGAGGTGATAAAAGTGCCTTTACGTGAATTAAGCGTTTATACAATCGTTCTACAGACAAAGTTTGGTCCTGTTTACTATTTAGACATGAAGGTCCACGTCGATACTTTAAGTATAATAAGATCTTACGAAGACTGAATCGAGATGTTTGCTATTTATGGAGGTTTTTTGAATTAATCAAGGTAAAAAATCTGAATGTTTAGTCATTATGCGCCAGCTAAATAAATTAATACCCCGGCCTCCTTCTGACTAATTAGTTAACCTTACCCTACCCAGTGGCTTCCTTGTAATTATCAAGTACTTAATGTTCTTTTTTAATATGTATTGTTCATTCAAATTATACCTATTAAGGTATATTAATATAAGGTAGTATATATGTTGTTTGTTTGCCGTGTATATGTAGACAAGCCTGCGTCTATTGTGTATGTAATATTGACTGTATATATATAATATTAGTGACCGACCGAAAGTTTCGTTTCGGTTTTCGCCAGGGTTGGCCTAAAAATGTAGTTTCGGCCAGTTTCGATTTCAGCCAAAAAGTGGCCAAACCTTTCGGCCGTGCCGAAATTTAGTACCCGTGGACATCTAAGCCGTCTAAGATGGCTAAGCTTAGCCACTTTCTTGTTATTAAATCGGATACGATCCCCGTAATAACTGTTATGAATATATTACAGTTAAGAATATTATAAGCTACTGACGACATACACTATCCGTATTTATCTTCAATTAGACTGTGTATGTCCGTATAAGTGAGGGTACTTGGACAAAGAAATTGGTGAAGGCCTGTAATATTTAGTACTTCCAATTCTCACTACCTCTTTATGGAATTGGAAAGATTTGTATGGAAGATTCCAAAGTACCTTAACGATCCAGATGTACCGGAACCCAATGTGTTGTCTTAGCAAATATGGACGACAGTTTTAAGACAATAAACTACCAGAGATATATAATGGAAAAATTCCACAATCGATGTGTCGATACGATGACACGCATCGTCCTGGGGAATCTGTTAGACATATGGTCTTTGGTTGGTTTTATCTTGTGAATAAGGATATAATAATGAAATAAATATTCTTATAATTTATTCGATTACAAAAGAATATAAACACAAGTGTTATCGAATATTTGCAAATTAAGAACTCTTACCAACCTGAGATATTAATATTATGAGTGTATCATCTAGCAATGTCATATTGGAAGTTTTATTTGAATAATTTTCATAAACATGTTTTGTTACAAATTTAAACATATTTTTTAAGAAAAGCCGACGAATGCGAAATAAATTTACGTCAAAATCAACTAGCAGTTGTCAACATGTAGACATGTGTAAGTAATGAGTTACGTCAAAATCAACTAGCAGTTGTCAACATGTAGACATGTGTAAGAATTGCATAGATATATTCAAGTAGCCAAGGTCATCAAGTAGTAACTTGCCTTTCGATCCACATGAGTGAATGTGGATGTACTATACTCATGTGTAATCTTGAAAGTGTGTACTAAATAAATATATGATATATTGCTAATAGCTCGAACACGTGATAAAAGGCAAAGTTAAAAGAAACTCGAACAATATTTCAAATGGATTGAGTCACTTGAGACACTTAACTGGAAAAGAGTTGGCCAAAATTCAGATGCAGCACATCCAATTTTTGACCAACTTCTTTCTAGTGGGTGGGCAGTAAATATTTACTTTCTTTAAGTATTGCGACTTGAAACTGCGCATATCTTGAGGACACTATTCTTCTTCTTTGAACTATACCAACCTTGTCGCGCCTTTGAACGCCATTTTTTATGTTCAAATGTTTTTATTTTTGTTTATATTATTTATTTCTTTTATCTAAGTAGTAGTAGGGTAGTCAATAATAGTAAACTAAATATAAATATTTTTTTAACATTTTTTAAAGTGTTATTCGCACACTTAGGAAATTGAAAAAGACAAATTTAGAAAACGTATAAAAATTTGAACGCAGTGGATTTAAGCACGCGCCTCTTTTTCTTTCTTTTTGTCTTTTAAGTATAAATATATTTAAAAACTATATATACCTATTATAAATAAATATATTAATCATATATTTATAAGTATTAAATCTGATTAAGGGTAATAAAAAATATTTTATTATAAACACAATAATCTCATTTGAATTATTCCTTTTTCTCTTTGTAGTTGTACTTTACTTTACGTTACACTGATTTTCGCCAAAGTTGACTCAATGTCATGTCACGTTCAATTTATTCAATTATTTATTCATCGCAAATTGTTACTAAAATTAATAAATTATTATTTAATTACTTGCTCCAATGAGATAGATATATTAGATTTGAATATATCACAATGTTTTATCTACAATTTGACGATTTTCGATTTTAGTTCCGTTTTCGGTCGAAACTGAGTTCAGAGCTGAAGATTTCTTTTAGGCTGAAACCCTTGTTTCGGTCGGACACTATATAATATTACAATGCATGATTTATGTTGAAGTTCAATATACTTGAAAATGTCAAAATCTTACATTTTGACATAAAATTCACCAAACTACAATATTAGGCATTATAGTAGCCCCAGTTAGAGCATATGTAATAAAACTGGCAATATACCATACGTAAGCTAGTTAAGCAGTGTCTATAGCAGTGTGGTACTGGAGTGCGGCGGCGAGTATCAAAGAGCTTCAAAGCGGTCGTAAATATGTAAGAGTGGTTTTAATTAAACGTGTCCCGTTCAGTGCCTCGTCTACGCTTGCAGAGGCGTCACTACTTTCTTGCTACTTCTACTTGCTATAGTGCTACGTACTAAAATATACATTGCTTAGATATTTCTTAATTTGAATATTCTTTAAATATCAATACTTCGTAACAAATGTGCGTGTATTTACGTAACTTATCTAGTTATAAATTACAAACGTAGATAAATGTGCTATGTTGCCTATTGGTATGACATATCCTTGAGATTTACTGTCTCTATGTTCATTTATTCATATTTTTTGATTCATAAGAGGAACTTTCTAGCATTTACAATATGCATTCTTATATACAAATCACCAAATCACATGGAAGCCAGGTAGACAGGTCACAAACTTTGAATACTGGAATAAGGTCGCAAAGGTCAATCTCCGCCCTCAAGTTATTGACTTATCGGCCTCTTACGCTAAGTTCGGGTAAATTCTCGATAAAATCGGGTTATTTTGAAATCGAACAATGTTTCCAATATACGTATATTTTTCATGCAAAAAATTCTAAAAGAGCGTAAAAGACATTTCAATAAGTGTTTTAGAATGGAAATAATTATTTATTTACAAATAACTAAAATTACAAAGTTTACTAAACAGATTCGAATGATCGCGAGTTGTTATGTTACGTGGGATTCGCTCGTAAAGAAGAAGTTCTGGAGGCTGAATATGATTCAAGACAAGTAGTTTATTAGCAACTCCGGCTGTAAGCATTGTCCAAAGTTTTCTACCGACGCTGATGTATGCGATGTTTTCCCGATCCACGCTCGAGTTCGCATCAAAATCAACTTTCCCAACTTCCCCGCCATCCCTCATACATGATTTCACATTTTAAAATTTATCGAACGAACAACTTTGATATGTGCTTATCTGTTTTCCGAAATTTTAAACTTAAAACTCTTTTCTCAATTGTTTTTGTTACGGCTCATTTAAAACTATTTGTGAGCATTCCGTTACAGGCTATCTTACAAAGCACGCAGACAAATGTCGATGTATTATATAAAAAATAACGTCTGATGTTATTATGATATTTTTATTATGTTATTTTTTATTATGTTATTTTTTATTATATTATTTTTATTATGCTTGTTTATGTTTCTAAAATGTTACTTCACAATTGATGATGTTTTCAGTAACCTACCAACAGACTCATCTTTAGGCCCTTCACTACATTTGTAAATGTACAGTAGCCTAAATTATGTAAAAATAAAAGAAAGTTAATTATTATTTTAACGTACAGACGGAAACAGAAATGTATAAAAATTGAAATATAGCAAGTTATTTAGTCGTGTGACGTGCGCTCGGCTGTAGCTGAGCTAAGTTGAACAATGCTAATAAATTACATTTAGAATAATTAATTTCCCTTCATATTTTTCGCGGTATTTTATCGAGTGCTTCAATGTTTTCCTTTGCTCAGTGCATTTTTGTAATTAAATTTTTATCCTCTTATTAATTTAGCAGTAAAGCCGTGAGCTTATTGTGAGTTCTCGGAGATTACAGCTTCACAAAGTTTCATAATTGTGTCGATACTTTTTATTTTTAAGCCACGATTCTCTCTGATGATCTGAGAATGGGGCTTATCCGTTTGTTTGTGTAAATACTTTGAGATTATTATTTTTTCATATCAGCCAAATCTGGGTGATCAAGAATCCACAATCCGTCTACCATTTAATTATTCTTTAATTGACATGTAACGTAATAAAATAATTTTAAAACATATCTTGCCGCTATATGTTCAATTCCCGCTTGATGTAAATAAATAATTATTCACGGAAGGATTAAAGGAAGTCATTTCTTTATACATCTTAGTTGCAAATAGATATCGTAAGTATGACTTGTCTCAGTCTTCTTATATTCTTCTATATATAGAAAATTGCATTGCACGTCACGTCGATTGACGTTGCAATGTTACAAATAAATTAAAAAGCAAAGGAATATTCTTTTGATCTTTTGGTAATTAGATATTTTCACCAAATATATATTATTTACAATTTCTTTTAATAACAAAGCTTTTTTAATCATGTTCCTAACAACAAAAGGCGTATCAATCGTATTAAAAATCCTCGTCACGAGCGTTCATTGGTGCAGTTTTTTATTTCTAATACTCGGTGTTTCTTCGATAAAATCAAACGACCTTAGTTGCAAGCCAGATTATTCAGAGCTTTTGCACAATACAATACACGTGGTGACGAAATAATCCAATTTATTTAATTTTGTTCTTTCTTTAATAGATATCACTATTACAATACCATGTTTGAATGTTTGACTTTTATTGTCTGTAGATATCTAAGATATATAAAATAAAAAAATTATTGTGTGATTTTTTTTGTATATGCGTGATCTGTAAATATGGAATGTAGTTGGGAAATGTTTATATTTAATTAACATATCAATTAACATATATATGGTGAAGAGACTCAGTAACAGAAAGTGGAAAATAATCAATCAAACAAATGACAATAGTACATATGCCAAAAGACGACACATGTAAGTATATAAGAGAATATTTTCAATATGTCTTCAAACCATATTTATTACAATTAACTTTACCTTACCAACTTATGCTAGACGACACTTATCTGTAGGACCTTTTGTTCGTCTCAATTAACAAATGTTTAATTAGATAAACATTATGTAAAGTAGTGAGTAGAAAATCCTAATTAATAAGCATATAATTGTATAGTGTAGAAGTATCTATCTTGAAAAAGACATATTTAGATAACGTATAAAAATTTGAACGCAGCGGGATTTGAACCCACGCCTCTTGAGATCCGTCCAACTTGAACGGTTTTCTTTTTTAATTTTCGTTATTTAAATTTGTCTTTTTCAATTTTCTAAGTGTGCGAATAAGACTTTAAAAAATGTTAAAAAAGTATCAATCTTATCACGCCTAGGACCAAGTAAAGTTATATATACATACAGTATTAAAGTAGTAATATAAAGGTCGTAATGGTCGGTAATGTTTCAACTAAGGAACATATTACGTTCGCTATAGCGGACGCGAGGTGTGATCATCACGGGCACTTACATAGGTCGAGTGGTACGTGCTGGAAGAGACTCAAACTTATCAGTAATTTATAATTAATTATAATGATTTCATAACTTTCGTGTGTTAATCAACATCAATAATAGTTTAACATGTTGCTATGAAGGCAGCGACATATAAACGTACATTAAATATTTTAAACAAACAAACTACTAAAGCACTCAAACAAATAATTGCTGCTTTTCGCAATTTCTTTTCTTTTGATAACAAAGCTTCTTATTTAAATGCAAGTTCTAAAAGTGTTCAAAGTAACAATCCTATTAAAAAGTTCCGTAATGTGCGTAGATATGGGCTAGTACTTACTGGTGTGGAGCTTTCTGCCAAGCCGTCGCTTTGCATAAATTATCAATAGCTCTGCTGCTGGTATAGTAAGGCCGTTGCGCAGCTTCAGGTTTCCCTTCCCGTATATATCCTTTTTTGGTTGTTAGATCCAATATTGCGTGTTGAGAGAAACAATATTTATACATGTATAAGTTAACATGATAATAAAAAGTCTTGCTACAAATACATATTAATAGAGAATCACATCTAGAGGCGTGGTATAAAGTAGGTGCAGGTTGCCATTGTCTCTCACTCTACGTCGATTGCGAGACATTAGCGTCGCGACGTACTTCCGCTACGCACACTATGCCGTTTATCTATTCCCAGCTCGTGTATCAAATCTCTTTGAAGCACTTCCACCCAGTAATCCCACTTAATAGCCTTTTACTGCTCACTTCTTCCTCAAACGTAATTAAGGATTAATGTCTGCCACCAAGCCGATGCCGCCCAGCGTCCGGGCACGTTAGTTAATCTCTTAGCTTTTAATCTTCACATTTCAATTCGAAGCGTAAGCGTGTATAAAGAAACTTATAAAATTCATAGTCAATAAGTTGATGGAACGAATCCTGACGGTGTTCGGAATTTTTAATGCAAATTGCAAGGTAAGTGGCCCCGTAAAGGCTAGACGCCATTCAGTGGGTAATGTGAGTGAAACACGACAGAGCAGCGCAATATCAAAACAAATTTATACATTGAATGACAAATACAAGTAATAGTCCCGTCTCTGAGGCAACAGGCGCATACACTGTAGTCACCGCACTCGCTCTATATTTGGATTTACTACAGAATGCAAACGACACGCATGAGTACATGTCATGTAATGAAGTCACACGTCATTTTTTTATGAAATATTACGCAACAATTTATATTAAACATTTATTGCTTCTTCCGTATCCATGAAGGTTTACACTTAACCTTACCTTTAAGAAACAACATTACTTCATGGCATTTTTACAATATTATATCTGCAAAAATATATTTATATAGAATTCCAATACTTTCATAAAAATATTAATTATAAATGCTGAAGTTATGTTTATTATTCGTTTGAATGTCGAGAAGAATGTTGACGTCGTTATTTAGCAGCAGCCTAATTATGAGCGTTTGAAAATACGCCTTAACAAGCCTTTTCCATTTCAATGAAAATATCTTTCCTTATTATTAGTATTGCCATTACTAAAAAATGGACAAATTAAAAATAAACTTAACGTCATTAAAATAACAAAGAAAATAATAATCGTGGAAACGTTACGCTTATGTGAAAATTTGTGAAGGAATAAATATTTAATTTGATCAAATACAAAATAATGGCGCACCCACCTGTCTTCCCTTGCGAGTACATTGAGCTCTGCTGAGTTAATAAAATGTTAGACAACTTACAGACGTTAATACTCCAGGACTTGTTTATTTTAGGTACTTTCATGGTATCTTATCCTATGGAATATTGCTCTGGGGCAATGTTGCGGATATTACAACAATATTTGTAATTCAAAAAAGAGCACTGCGGTCTATTTACTGCATGGGAGCTCGGGATTCTTTGCGAGAAGTTTTGAATAAAGCTGGTTCTTACGGTTGTATCACAATGTTAATACAATAATGTTTTGTTTGTCCGCAAAAGTATACACGATTATTTAAAAAACAGTGATAGACACGATATAAATAAGAAGAAGTTAAAATAAGCTGATTATTCCTAGTTTTCGCCTTCGAAAGGTGAATAAATCATTTATGTCACAAGGTGTACAATATATTATTGAGGAAAGTATATTATTCTGTCCAGGAATACTATTCTGATGTTAATAGAATTGTGGTGATATCGAATTAAATGAGTGATATGAAGTTATTGTAAAACTATATTTGAAAACAGCAACTGTTGAGTTTCTCGCCGGCTCTTCTCAACAAAACTGCTTTCCAAACCGGTGGTAGAACAATCCTAGGACTGACAATGCTGACATTTTGTGTTCATTGATGATTCAAAAGTAACTTGTAATAGCCTATTTGAATAAAGAATATTTAGATTTTGAATAAATTAAAGTGTCAAGTGTTTAAACAGAGTCAAGCTAAATGGAATTGGCTTTACATAATATACATAATTTAACTTAATAAGTAATTCTAGGTGTCAGATTTCAACAAAAATATGTAACTAGAGTTCTTAAATATATGTATGGATAATGTAGGTACTTCGTTTTCTACGTGTCAGTTATGAAATAAAGGCAAAAAAAGTTGTATCAATCACCTTTCATCTTTCCACGCCATACTTTTATTTTCACAGAACTGGTCTTATATAAAAGTACTCAATCTCAAAAGATCAAAACGAAAGCTTCTATTGACTATGTGTTGTTTATGCATATTGAAGCGACCATGAAGTCACGTAAAAGAGATTGACAGCCTCCAACACTAATTAAAAACTAATCCAATTGTGTTTTGTATAATGCGGCCGTTGCTCTACTGTGCTAGTCAAACTCTGTTCATTTAAATTGAACGTTGTGATGTTGAAGTTGGCTTTAACGGATTTAGATATTTTAGTAAATTTATTTAAGTATAATAAAGTCACCATCATTTTTCTACTCTTTACAATAATTGTAAGTTTTTTACTCACTACTTGTGCAACACGTCTTATATTTAATAAAAAGAGCAGTCTCAAAGTCACTTGCATCAAGTAGTCTGATAATTAATCTTCCAACAATTATCGCATTAAGAGATACTAAGTTGTCGTATTTTTATATTTACCTAGTTTATGTATGCTTGAATAGAACCACTTACCGCAACATAATAAAAATTATGGGTCAAAATTCATTATTTAATGGTTTACTCTTGCCCTGTATCTAGCTTATTCGAACATACCTAAATACCGGATGTCCAGTGACGTCGCCAAACGTTTACATTCAGGTATCGTTCACTTTTATCACTTAAATATCACTTACATACTAATCGATACTAAAATATATTTAGACAAACGACTGTGCTCACTAAACAAACGAAACTTGCTACACTACACTGAATTAAAAAAAATATATTTAAAAGCTTAATATTTAAATTCTTTACTTATAGGAGAATATTTTCCCCGAAGGATCTTAATTTTAAATGTAAAAACCTTTAATTCTGATAGGCACTTATTATCTGCATCTACATAATAGCAGAATAACATTTAATTTCCTATTGCGATTTCCAACCCCATCCGAAGCTGACTATACTATGCCAAAGATTCTTGAATTGGACATTATTTTTTAAATTTTAGGTGGCTCTATGCTTTTTCTCACATAGCAGGGTAGATAGATAAAACTATTTTTCTATTTTCCGCCTGAATTCGAGATATTGTTTGTTGAGTGTAGGTACTGAACACCGGGATTTACCTTAATCTACACCTCCGCAGGCTTACAATGTATACTGTTACAGCAATTTTATTTTTCGTTTACATACGTCCTCAATCTATTTATTAAGCTAATATGCGTCACTGTCTATAAATCAAAAAATATTATACAGCAAATATGTAATCATAGTAATTAGTATCTAATTTAAATTTAACGTTTCCCCCTTTAGGTATAGTATTTTGTTGTTTATTTAAATTTATAAATACATTTTTTTCTGGAAGCACTGATTTAGTAATAAAAAACAATTTCAGATAGCACAGCCAAAGTAAACTGCATTTAAATTTAAAAGTTAAAAAATGAAATGAATAGAACATTGAACCACATAAGATATATATTTTGTTAACATTTTTTAAAGTGTTATTCCCAC